>PVIJ01001766.1:135399-185709 GCA_004024925.1 Scalopus aquaticus
AGCTGTTCGAGACACACACACACACACACACACACACACACACACACACACACACACACACACAATAAATTTAACTATTTAGAGCACAAACCAGTTCACCCTGCAAGAACTATAAAGATCGGGGTAATCATCTTAGTTAAGGGGAAATAGAGGCACAAAGAAACAAACTATTAAGAAAACAGAAATCACGACAACAGTGCCCTTCAGACTCATTAGGAATGTCCTGAAATATTTTAGAGTCGAGGTGGAAGGATTTGGAGAAGGCTTCTTGAGGGTTGAGGAGAAGCTCAGCTGAGGGGTGCTAAAAATTAATGATATTAATTATCCAGAGCAAATACTACACATCATATCCTATGATTCAACTGAGATTAAGCTTCCCCACTGAAGCCTTCAGTTTAGCAAGGCACACTCATTAAACAAATGCTTAAACATAAAAAGCTAATTATGATTCAGTTAAAGGCAACCAAACTAAGACAGGGACCCAAAAAGTAAGAGAAGACAGGAATCAAGGGCTACACAGACAATAACTCAGTAAGAAGGATGGAGAAGATATTCCTGGGGTTGGGCTAACACACGTCGACACTCAGGTGAGACTAAAACCAGAGCACCAAACCCGAAAACCCCTCGAGGAGGACACTGCATCCAAACCCAGCGAGCAGTCTGGAGACCTGGGGTGAGCAGTAAGCAGCATCCTCCCAGGGGCAGGCTGCACTAGGCGCCTCCAGGGAGGGCCCCGCGAGAGGCTGTGCCAGGGCCTGGAGGCAGAGCCACAGGGAAGGAGAGCCTATTCTGCCACTTGCTAACCGACTGGATCCTTTCTCAGAGGACAAATACATCTGGGCACAAACCAGGTGCAGCCCAAAGGGGAAAGCTGCAGATCAGGTGGTTTGCTAGAGTGCTGTTTACCACGGTTGAAGGAAGGGTTGGAGGGGGCATGAAGGAGGCTCAGAGGACTTTCTATGGGGGTAAGGGATGAAAAAATCCAATAGCTTCTTAATTGGAACACAGGGGCCCTTTGAAACCATACTTTTTTTCAGGCTCCCAGCACAGTGCTCTTCCCCCCAAAAGTACTCTTCCTGAGACTCCTGTGCCCAGAAGCTATGATTCTGGGGTCCTTCTCCACTCCCTAAAACACCTCCCTCCTATTAACAAGCAGAATCAGTGCTAAGTCTCTTATACATGTGATCTCATTCATCACAGTCCTGGGGGGCACTATTATTATCCCTATTTCACACACAAGGAAACCAGGACTCACAGAGGCAAAGTGACCGGCCCAAATCATGAAGCCACATTTGAAACAGCGACTGAGCTAGAAACTGAGCTCTGAAGTACTGAACTTAACTTTCCTCTGAAAGGCACCTCTGTTCAGTGGCCCTTCTTCCCAGCCAGGGTCCCGCCTACCCCAGACATGCACCTTGGGGCCACTTGGCATTTCACGATGCCTCCTCACAGCTCTCCGCAGCTCAGCTCAGCGGGAAGGTTCCTCACGGCCCCTGGGCTTTGGGTAATCCCAGACAGCTCTCTACCCCAAAGCGCTCCTCAGATTTCCTCCCTCCAGGAGATCCCATCTCTCAAGAGGAAGGAAACACTCGATGCCAACCCCAAACTACTTCTTCCCTGACTCCCTTTCTCTCCTAATTCCCTTAGCCCCATGGCCCAGGATACCCGCTTTTCAGAAAAATACCAAGAGGCCTGGACACCGGACTCCCTTCTACTTCCTCTGTAATCTCGCTGGTCCCCATCCCTCAGTTCTGCTCATCTTCTAACTCCCATACCAGGGTCTCCTCTCCTCAGACAACCACAGACCTACCCGAATCGTCAGTCCCAGAGAGAACCTTCCTGCTGATGTAGACGCCCTGCTACCCCCAGCTCTCCCAATCCCTGAGCACAGACACAAGGCTCCTGGGGCCAGAGCGCTCTCTGGGAAAGGCTCAGTCCCAGAAACACCCCCCCCACTCCACACTGCGGGCCCCAGTCAACAGGTTCTTTCTCCCTCCCCATCTACACTTTGCCTGCCCCCTATTTTCTAGGCCAGCCCACACTCCTGTGTTGTCCACAAGACCCGCACACCGCCAACTTGTCATCTAGCCCATGCCACCCCTAGCTACCCTCATTCGCCAAACGATCAGGATCCACCGCTAAAGCGAAACAACGGCCGAGTTGCCTGTCTTCAGGCCCTTCCCGGCCCTCGATCTCTCGGTCCCTAGTCCGGTGAAGCATTATCCTTCCTTCCTTCCTTCCCGCCCCGGTCTCAGGACCCCAAAGTGTCCTCCACCGAAAAGTCAGAAGGTCCCCAGAGTTCCCAGCACCAAACATTCAACTTGTCCCTGACTCAAGGTTGGCCTTCTAGGCCAGGATCTGCATTCCCCCAGACCACCCACCCTCAGACAGCGGTGGGTCCCCGACACACCCAATTCCAATCATGCAGCGGCTGCTCACTTCCCCTACGTGCCCACCAGTGCGCCCAGAGCACCCCGTGCATCGGCCCCTCCCCAGCCAGACACCAGGACCCCCACCTCGCCCCAGCGGGGACCAGATGAGGATTCCAGGACCCCCACTGAAAACTGCAAGATGCTCCATTCTCGAAACTCCCCCAGCCCGGATACCTGGTCATGCCTTCCCCAGCCCAGACGACACGGCTCCCAACGCCGTCCCCAGATCCACCCAGCTCCAGGCCCGCGGAGACCCATTTCTGAGACCCTCCTCACCCCGCAGAGGCGGCAGCCTCTTGTTCTTCCGACTCCCAACAGCTCCAGAAACCACGGTTTCCGGTCTGCAGCCTCAGGCCCCGGAATCCTCTCCACTCGCCGGACCCTCCTCACCTCCGAAACCCAAGCCCTACTCCCATTATCTCCCGGCACCGAAAGCCCGGGGCCGCCTTCCGGGCGTCCGAGGCCCTGGTCCCCGGCCCTTTGAAGCGGCGGGTGGCGGGATCCCCGAATCCCCAGACTGTCTCCCCGACCTCCGGCGCCGGACTCCCGCGCCCCACAGCCCTTCCTCCGCCCGGACTCCGGGTTCCCGGCCCCCGCCCCGCGCACTCTCACAATGTCCATCCGGCCCCGAGTAGCCGCCAGGCTCCGGGTGCGGCTGCAGCCCGGGGGGCGGTGGCTGAGCGGTCCCCTCCAGCTCGGAGCCCCCCTCGGTCTCGACCTCCTCGTTGTCGTGCCCGGGTCGCCCCGGTTCGTCGTCAGCCTCGAGCTCCCGCTCGTCTTCGGGCTCCTCGGCCTCCAGCGCCGCCTGCAGCCGCTCAGCAAGCTCGGCCTTGAGGCCGCGAGTGTCCAGGCCGCGGCGCTGCAGTTCCTCGCGAAGTTCGTTCACCTTCAGACGACGCACATCCATGGCCCGGGCCCCCGGGGCGGCCCCCGAGCCCGGCCCGGCCTCCCAGGGCTCTGTCCCCCTTAAACCTTTCCTGTCAGGAGCCGAAGGGGGAAAGGGGGGGGCCCCCCACTCCAATGGCGGCGGCGGCTCAAAATGGCCGCCGCCGCCGCCTTCCCCCTCCTCTGTGGCCCCGTGCGATGCAAAACGGCAGTCAATTGGCCATCACTTGGGGGCAACGGGCGCGGGCCCAGAGATTCAGCCAATCAGAGCGCGGCTTTCAAAAGAACGGCAGTGAAAGGGCTCTGAAGCTGCCGAGGAGGAAGCGTTGGCCTACGTCGATGCCGCGGCCGGAACGGAGGGCGGGAAAAGGTGGGAGGCGGAGCGCGCGCTGATTGGTTAGCGTCCGCGCGCCCGCTCCTGTAGGGTCAAATGAGGAAAGGGGAGTAAGAACTTGGACCAGTCAGAGATGAGATCTCAGAATAAGCTCCCCCCACACATGGTTTTTCCTGCGCAGTCCTTATATCAGACGACTGTCTCTGTAATATATATCCTGATTGGTCTAAATCTCCCGCCCCTAGAGAAGCCCAAGCGGTAAAACCACCAGAACCAATCAGCTGGAGGGTGGGTAGACACGCCCTCCTTCCACTTTTTCCTTTAGGATACCGGAAAGAGATGAATTTTCCGAGGACCCGCCTCTTGCCGTTAGGGCGGTTTCAAAACAATCTGTCCACCAATCGCAGTTATCGTTTTATCTCAACAACGCCAGTACTGCTTGGTCGCGTTCGGAAAACCTAACCAGATTGGCCGTTCTTCAGAGGACCGCCTCACAAATTTCGCTGTCGAGGGAGGTCTACGAAATGGAGACCAAGTTCATAAATCATCCCTAATCTGGAGGAAGCTCAGTTGCCTTTATGAAAAGGGACCCTTTGACTTCAGAGAGTCCTGAAGGTTTGAAAATTAGAGACTAGGTTAACAACGGGAGAAAAGCTGGGAAGATAATCGCACCCCCTCCGCTTTGATTGGACAGCTCACAGGGCGCCTCTTTTCACGACCGTGGCTGCGCTGCGGTCTTTATGATTGGTACCCAACGTGGAGTGCGGACTCCACGCAATCAGAGCCTTCCCCTCCGGGAAGACCTCCCGAGGTTCGCATGTCTCTACCCCAGGCCCTCTAATCTGGCTGTTTGGCGTCACTGCTGACAAGCTCACACACACAGATCCGTCGTTGAGCTTCACGCTCATACAAACGCCACAGAATCGCAGGGCGTCTGACGCCGCACCACCTGTCGCCTCTTAACCCAAGACACAAAACTTCAGTAAGTTACACAATCGAGATAGACAATGCAAACGCCAGCTGCCCAGGAGCTGGATCTTCAGTCCACAAAAGCCATACACGACCTCTTCTTAGACAAAGGCACACACAACCTCCACAAGCAGATGGCCCTAAGTCGGGTCAGATGCGTCAATTCCGGGGCTTATGCACCAGGGTGCAATGCATTTGTGCCTGCTGAGGTACGCGCAGGCAGGCGGCATCAAATGCTGAAGACAACAGGACAGTTAGACGACAAGTTCACACGACAGCAATCTAGCCACACAACACCCACTCAGCAGCGGGACAGACACTCACGTGGGCCCGGAGGTTCCAGTCCAGACACCCCTCCCCTCGCCCACGTCCGGCTTCCTCTCTCCTCCCAGCTTCCCACAATGATGTGTTCTTTAAAAAAAAGTTTGTGGCCCGGATTGAACTGCTCTTGCTTCTCAGGAATCGCCACCTGGGGGCGTTCGGGCGCTGCCTAGGATTCCTCCATCGGCTGCGGGACACACCCAGGGACTTGAGATGCTGTGCAAAACACAGGGGTCTTGTGTTGGCAGGAGTCCATTTGTGAGCTGGTGACTATCGGAGGTGTTGGGGCTTGTGTCTCTATGTGAGTCTGAACGTTTGGGTCTCTGAGTTTTAGTGCCACTTCACTTTTTCTGTATTTGTGTTGCTTTAGTTTATTTCTGTTTCTGGTATCTGCCTGTACATGTTTGTATCTGTGTGATTTTGTAGGTTTCTGTTACTCTATGTGTCTGTGAATTTCACTGTCTCTGTATTCATGACAGTTATGCCAGGGTGTGTCCATTAATTCATGTGTCTGTTACTTTAGGGAAAAGGGGGGTCAACTCTTAGACCCCATCAAGCCCTTCTTTCTACTGATGGGGGAAAACTGAGTTATCAGAGAGAGGGTACACATGACAGCTGAGTGGAGACAAGAGAAGACAGAAGCATGGTTACAAAGTTTTATGTGATCTGAGCCCCTCTGGAGACACCAGAGTCCACATTCTGTACAGGGGGCATGAGGGACTGGCTCAGGGGGGCAGCATGGCCCCAAAGGAGAGAGATCATCCCCTGGGGAAAGGAGGGATCCCTAATGCATTGCACAGGCTTGAGAGGGGCACACCCCCACATGAGAGGAGGAAGCAGAGGTGGATAAGAAGGGAGGGACACACAAATACTATAAGGTTAGAACCTTGGAACTGTACCTTAGGTTTTAGACCTGTGGACTTTGAGAATCGTATATTAGAATCTTAGAATTACAGTGTCTAGAATCTTAAGACTTAGAAATGTGGATATCTGGACCCTTGATTAAAGTTCTAGAAAGGCAGAGTGCAGCACAGGACCTAAAAGTGTCCAAGCTTAGAAACTTGGAAACTGATTAGAACTTTGGTTTGTAGTTAGTCTTAACTGTTGAGTCTTATGCCTTATATACTGTGGATCCAGAACTTGGACCAAAAGAATCTAGAGTGCTTTGGAATATGGAATAGAACATTAGAATCTTAGAGTTTAATAATCTAGAGTCTTAGGGCATAGGATCTGGACACTTAGAAACTCCAGGTTCTTAGACTAAGTCTTAGAATACCACAATTTAGGGCATTAGACCTTAGAATCTCCAGCTTTAGACTTCTAGAACTTTTGAATTTTAGATTCTAAGATCTAAAATCTTAGATCTTAGGATCTAGGATCTCATATCAAGAGTTTGGAGTGTCATAAAGACTTAGAACCTATAGTTGACCATCATTAGAGGCTTAGAACTTGAGAAGATAAAACCTTGAAGGTCTTATGATTTAGTCTTACACCTAGAACACTTAGACTCCAAGAACCTTTGCACATCATCTTTTAGAGCATTAGGTCTTAGTATGTACATGTCTAGAATTGCAGAATTTTTAGAATTGTAGAATCTTTTACCCTAAGGACTCAGCATCCTAGAAAAGTAAAAGCTAGAATAATAGAGTCTTAGACCCTAGGACTAGCATCTTAGTGTTTTAGGACCTAAAACCTCAGGGACTTTTCAGTCTTAGAACCTCTGAAAATCTAGCATAGCATCTCAGAGCCTTAGAATAGTAGGCCTTAGAACTTCCACATCTAGAACCTTAGCACTTTAGAATTAGAGACTTTGGAATTTTGGGTCCTTAGAACCAAAGACTCATAGCATCTTTGAAATCTAGAACCTTTGAAGCTGGACCCTTTAAAGTTTAGAATCTAAGATCTTGTAATGAGGACCCTTAGTGGTTGCCATCTCACCCCTTCTTTTTATAGATGGGGATATGAAGGTGTGGAAAAGGGGAAGGATCTGTCCTGGATGGAAGTGAAATAGGCAGGAAGGGGAGGGTTGCAGTTGAAGGTAAGGCCAGAAGAAAGTTGGCGGGGCAGGGGCGGGGGGGGGGGGGAGATTGTCCCCCAGTGGCAGTGCCTAGCTTGGGTCCTGAGAGGGAGTCCCAGGTTGAGGGTTGTCTCAGGCTCCATCCTCTTGCCCTGGGGGTGCAGGGGAGCCCCTGTCAGCAGGCAGGGTGGGGCCAGGAGCTGTAGAAGGGCAGAGGACATAGCGTCCGGCAGGATGGACCTCAGCCGAGGTGAAGCAGCTGCAGGAATCCTTAGGGTCAGGCTGGGTTGGGGGGTCAGCTCCTCCAGCAGCTCCAAGTGGTTCAGAATGACCCCCACCCTCATCCATGTTGACATAGAGGATTTCATCCGGTTCCTGGGCAGGGGGCAGAACCTTCAGTGTATTCTCCAGGTCTTCCCGCAGCTCTGCAAAACTCGGTCGGTCCCGGGGGTTTAGCTCCCAGCAGCGGGACATCAGAGCATACCTAGGGCAGCAAAATGAGGGATGGGAGACTGAGCAGGGCTCAAAAGGGGAGTATTCTGGGAGTTTGGGGCATTTCAGGACATTGGAGGATTTGTGGGACTGGAGCAGTGTAGGTACATCTATGGGGACTTGAGAAGTCTCAGGAGTTTCTGAGGGGCATGCTGGCATACGCAGGAGCTGGGAAGGATCTTGGGATACCTCTCTGGGTGGGCAGTATTTTAGTGTGGGTCTGTTAGAGCAGAGCTTCCCAATGTGGCTCCCAAAACAAATTCTGGCCTCAAAGTCTGGCTCTGCCACTTGCAAGTCATATTGGTTTAAAATATATGTTCAAATTCTTTGATGTTTCTCCCTTCAAAAGATAGAGCCTCTTCCCCCACTTTAATGTGGGGGGTACTTTTCAACTGGATTCTGACTCAGCAGCAGTGACAGTTTTCAGTGACACTAGGTCATAAAAAGCATAGTGACTTTCTCCTTGTGCTTTCTCTTGAATGGCTCCTCTGGGTGAGGCCAGCCACCGTGTTGTAAGGAAGTTCAAGCAGCACCATAAAGGCGTTCCCTGTCTGCCATGGCCATGTGAATGAGCCAACTTGAAAGTGATATTCCATTCTCAACCTTCAAGTGAATACAGCCCCACCTGACACCCTGACTGTAACCTTGTTAGAAATCCCAATCTAGAATCACTCTGCCAAGCTGTTCTTAGACTCCTGCTGGCTATTCTAAGATTCTGGGTTTGGGGGTATAGCTATGCAGCCTTTGGTAAAGGACTTATCCTGTTAGTGGCCCTCAGTTTCCTCATCTGCAAAATGGGAATAATGATACTCACCTACATCCTGTGGCTGTGATCAGGACATGCAAAGCACCTACAAAAGTGCCTTCTAGTAAGTTCTATAGAAACATTAGCTGCCCCTTGGGTCTCAGAGTATCCAAGGAGAACCTGGGGAGTTTGAAGACCCCAACTATCTCCTCCTGAGCAACATCTTCTCTTGGCCCCCAAAGGGCTGGATAAATGCTCTGCAATTCTCCATGTATGCTGAGATGGCCCCGCCCTAGAGGAGGCAGGCCTGAGAACACCCAAGAGTTGGGAGATGCTCAATACAACTAACAGGGCTATGCAGAGGGTCCAGGCCTCTGAGGGAGTTCTGGGTGCACAGGAGTGGGGGTTGAATTCAAATTCTTTGGAAGAGGGTATCTCAGAGGCAAGCTCCCCAGGTAATCGTGTACTGTCTTCACTGCCCTTGGCTCCCTGGGCTGAGCCAGCGTTACACGCTCACAGCAGAGGAGGAGAAGGTGCTGTTTGATCACTCACACCCATTTATCTAGTGGGGTTCTGCAGAGCATATTGAGGGGGCGGGAGGTCACTCAACAGTCTGAGGAACCCCATGTAGGTTTTAGAGGGTTCTGGACATGCCGGAACCATTTAGGGTGCTCAGGATTTTGCAGTGGCTTCTGGGATTGGGTAGAATGGGGGTGGGGAGTCCTAAGGGTCCTCACAGTCCATCCAGACAGTCCACAGGCTGCTTCAGGCGGTTTCCCTGGCGCAGGTAATCATAAATCTCACTGTTCTCCACTCCTGGATATGGGGTTTGGCCCCGTGTGGCAATCTCCCACATCGTCACCCCGAAAGACCACTGTGGTAGCAGAGGAGAGGCAGTTAAAGCATCTGTTCTGCACAAAGACACCCCCAACACACGAGTTCATGACACCACACTTATGTGCCATAAAAGCTATCTTGGGCCTCCAGGTGGCATAACAGGGTAAGTCTCAGCACTATGAAGCTATCTGCAGCCACTGCAGCACGAGTTCGATCCCCAGCCAGGGAGCTTCCCACAAGGCGCAGCAGACCTCTCCTGCCTCACCCGCTGCTCCCCTCAGCAGTGTACTTCAGTAGATCTGCCTGTTCTGCTCCCCACTCTGTCTCTGGTGAATCATCTCACCCTCCCCCACACTTCCGGCCTACACCCCAGCTCTTATATGCATAAATAAATAAACCTTTAAAAAAAAAAAGCTATCTGTATGAGTGCATCCCAGCTTTTCACAGAAACACTATGGTACAGGTGCACACTCAGCAGTGACTTTTGTGCACCTGCTCACACTTGCACACATTTACAGACACACACTACACCCTCCATGTCCTGGCTGTACACACATATACCTGCTCACCATTGCCTCCCCTAACCTAAACTGTGCACATGTGAACCTGCCACCATGCGCACGAGGGAGGTACATATCCCCAACATGTCCACGGCTCACAGATGCTCACTGCACCCCCCAGACATGACTAGCCTGCACAGCCCTGGGAGCCCAGTGTGAGATGATCCGGCCACATGGATGCACTGTTCCCCATGCCTATCGGGGGTGCACCTACCACATCACTCTTGCTGGTGTAGACACGGTCAGCCAGGCTCTCAATGGCAATCCACTTGACCGGCATCTTGGCGATGCGTCCCTGGCGATAGTAGTCCCCATTGTAGATCTTCTTGGATAGCCCGAAGTCCGCCACACACACAGACATATTCTCATTCAGCCTGCCGGGGTTGGGGAGAGGAACAGGGTCACAGCATTGGCCTCCTCTGCAGGAAGCCTGATCTGCAGGAAGCCTGAGCTCACTCTCAGATCTGTCACCACCTCCCGCTTTTGGTCGCGCTGCTTGCGGGGTGGGGCTCTGCCTCCCCTCACTCCCTAGGCCTAAGGGGAACTGCTTACTTCTTATGCCCTCCACAAAATGAGAGTGGGACAAAAGGTTGATGAGGGACCTCCCAGTTCTGGCTTTTCATCATATTCTAAGGTCCTTCCTTAGCTCCTGGAGTTTGATTGCTATTTTTTAACTCTTTTCTTAAATTTGTGTGTGTGTGTGTGTGTGTATAAAGAAAGATGCACAAATCTTAAGTGAACAGCTCACTGGGTTTTCACAAACATATCCAAGAAACCAGTACCAGAGTAAGCAGCAGAACATGGTGGGGCATTTGTGTAAGGAATACTACACAGCAAAGAAAAAGAACTCTTGATACCCACAATGACATGGACTAATTTCTAAAACATCATGTTGAGCAAAAGAAGCTAACACAAAGGAGTACAAACAACATGGTTACATCTACATGACATTTGAGAACCAGTGACAGATGTTGGTGGTGACAGAAGTCTAGAATAGTGGTTACTAATAGTGATCACTCCCTTGGGGTAGTGACTAGGAAGAAGGATGAGGGAGCCTGGACTGAGCCTTCTTTTTCCTGATATAGTGGTGGTTGTTTACATAGGTCTACAGCCATGTAAACATTCATGGACTATACACATAAAATGCACATGTACATAAAATTAGTGTACATAAAAAAGACATTGATTTGTTTTAAGCATGAGAAAGAAAGAAACAGATTATGAGTCCCCCAGGGCCCCCTTCTAGTAACTCCCTTCCAAGTGTAACCACAACCTTCTGACAGCAGAGATTACCTTGGCTCGTTTTTTGCACTTTACTTAAATAGAATATTCCCCACTTCTTGCATCTGAGTTTCTGAACATTTTTTTTTTCAAAGACAACTTGCTGGTTCCTAGTTGGGGTCATGGGCTTGGGGAATGACCAATCAGAACAGACCCTGGAGGCTCCTGATGTGCCAGGAGTTAAATCTAACTCTGAGGTCCAGGGACGTCCAGAGGATCAGGCTGGTGGCTGGGAGGCATGGGGTAGAGGCCGGTTGCTGGCTGCTACAGAAATATTTCAGTATTTGAGCCACCTAATGGAAAGTATGACAGGATTTTTTATGACAGGTGTTTTTTTTTTAAAGATTTATTTATTTATGTGAAGAAGAACTGGGGTGCAGGACAGAGGTGAATGGGGTGAGAGGATTCACCAGAGACAGAGTGGGGAGCAGAACAGGCAGATCAACTGAAGTACACTGCTGAGGGGAGCAGCGGGCGAGACAGGAGAGGTCTGCTGCGCCATGTGGGTCAACTCCCTGGCTGGGGATTGAACTCATGCAGCAGTGGCTGCTGATAGCTTCATAGTGCTGAGACTTAACCCATTGCACCACCAGGGAGGCCCACACAGGTGTTTTTGTACTTGCACCCCCTAGAGGAGTGGGGAACTGTGGTAGGGTGTTAACTGCATGCATAACAGTTGATTGTCCACTCTCATTATTAATGGTGGGGTTTGAGCAGGATCAGCCCAATTTACAGAAATAAAGGATCCATTTTGACTGACCCTATTTAAATATTCAGATCTACTTTCCAGGGAACACAAAATACAGGGGACAGAGGAACAAGGCAAAGCCACCAAAGGGAAAGGACACATCTTATATGTGAGACATCCTACAAAAGAATTGTTCTGGTCTCTTCCTATAGAATGTGCCATGATGGGGCCTCTCTGGTGGCCTAGGGGTAAAGTCTCAGCGCTATCACCGCTGTGACCTGAATTCGATTCCTGGCCAGGGAGCTTCCCACATGGCACAGCAGACCTCTTCTGTCTCACCAACTGCTCCCCTCAGCAGTGTATTTCAGTAGATCTGCCTGTTCTGCTCCCCACTCTGTCTCTGGTGAATCGTTTCACCCCTTGCACCTCTGGCCTATAGCCCAGTTTTTGTACACATAAATAAAATAATCTTAAGAAAAAAAAAAAGACTCTCTGGTTCTCCAGCTGACATTTCTGTGAGTCCAGCACTGTTGTGAGACTAATATTTTAAGCCTTTAGTTCTGCACCCCCATCCTTGCCCTTACCTTAGCCCTGGTTCTGGCCTGTTTTTTGCTTGTCCAATGGCAGGGGGTTGGAGAGGTGGTGGTGGGCCACCCCTAAAACTAGCCTCCTGCCCCCCACGAAACACTCAGCATGGAGGGGGACAGAGATGAAGCTCCAAGGCCACCATCCTCACTGGTACCCTCCTTCTGCTCACCTCATGCTGCTCACGGAGCCCACCCTCTTGCTTCTCTCTCCACATCCAAATACTCCTTCAGGAGCTCAGTTCAAGGCCCACCTCTTCCAGGAAGCCTTACCTAACTCCCCGGCTGACCTTTCCATCCTCTGAGTTCCGACTGGCCCAAGGTGGATGTGCCTCGTCCCCTCTCCCATCCGGGGAGGACGAGCCCCCTGAAGAAGCAGCCGCCGGAAGAGGACACTCACATGCAGTTCCTGGCCGCCAAGTCCCGGTGTATGAATCTCTTGGTGCTCAGGTACTCCATGCCGCTGGCGATGTCCGCCATGAACTTCACCAGCATCTGAGTGGGCAGAAACTGGGGGCCGGGGGTGGGTGGGAGAGAGTAGAGATCAACACAGTCCCCTTGACCCATCCCTCCTCCCTTCCTCCCTCCTTTCCTGTGGGTACCTAGCTCTACCTTGCAGAGGTCCCCCTTGGCTCTGAGAAACCTCTTTCGGGCCTCCCTGGTGGCTCAGGAGTTAAGTCTCAGCACTATCAAGCTATTGGCAGCCACTGCAGCACGAGTTCCATCCCCGGCCAGGGAGCTTCCCACATGGCGCAGCAGACCTCTCCTGTCTCGCCCGCTGCTCCCCTCAGCAGTGTGTTTCAGTGGATCGGCCTGTTCTATCCCCACTCTGTCTCTGGTGAATCCTCTCATCCCCTGCACCTCTGGCCTACACCCCAGTTCTTGTATGCATAAGTAAATAAAAATAAATAAAAATAAATCTTAAAAATCAGCAAGGCCTCTGCTCCTACTGTTCTTGCCCTCGACATATTCTCCAGCCGCGTGCCTCCTTTCTGGTCCTCACACAAGTTACACGCATTCCCACCTCTGGGCCTGCGCTTTTGCTGTGGCCCCTGCTGGGGTTATGTCCTGCCAGATGCCCCTTCTTCCCCCAAGGGGCTGCTCCTTCAAGGTCACCTCCTAGAGGAGGGCTGTCCACCCAAACAAATTACCCTGCTCCCTATCATTCCCCCTGCTCTGTTTCCTGCTTAGCACTTCAAGGATCTTGCTCAGCTATATCCATGTATTCTTCGCCTGCTCCTCCCACCGGCAGGCAGCGCCTGGAGAGCAAGCTCTGGGTCTCCACGGTCTTCCCATGGTCTGAGCAGTGCTGGGTACCTGGTAGGTGCTCAATTACTGCTGTGGACTGGATGATTAAATGCCCCTCACCACTGGCTGGTCCCCGAGCCGGGAATAGAGGAGAAAGCTGTGCAGGTCTCCGTGTTTCATGAAAGGAAGGATGACCACAGGTGCCGGGAAGCCCTCTCGTTCCGAACCCTGGAAACAGACCCCTGAACCCCCAGGCGTCCCAGTCACTGCACTGGGCAGAAGAGGCAGCACCCCCACCCCTCGCACTGTCTTCCCCTCCCTCTAAAAGCTGACTGTTAGGGGGTGGGGGTGGCAAGAACCAAGCTTCAAGAGAAGCCATTTCCAGCCTGGTTCCCAGGGATGTTTCCCGAGCCCTCCTGGGGACCTCAGCTATTTCTGGGAAAGGTCAAAGGTCACATTCCAAACTGAGGGAGAGAAAGAAGGGGGAGTTTGTGGGCATTGAGGGAGAAGGGACTGGAGGCTTGATCCTTCCAGCCGGCTCTGTGGCGTGGCTTCCCAAACCCCCTAAATCTGCCCCTCCCTCACCGATGAGCCTCATGACATTGGGGTGGTCGAATTCCTTCATGCAGACGGCTTCACTCAGGAAATCCTCCAGCTCTGACCTTGTGCAGATGGCAACTGGGGAGAGAGGAACGTGGAGGAGGAGGCAGGGAGGGAGGGCTCCTTCCCTCTTCCTGCTCCTCCCCTTCTTCTCCACCACCACCACCACCATCTTCTTCTTCTTCAATGTGGTAAGCGCCCAATACTGTCCTCAGTGCTTTCCGTACATGAATGCAGCTAACCATTTATTCCCCTGAGGCACGCCCATTATTGTCTCCATTTTAAAGTTGGGGAAACCAAGGCAGGGAAAGGTTAAAGAAGCTGCCTTCACTTTCTGCTTGCAAGTGGAACAGACAGAATTCAAACCTAGGCAGTGTGACTCCTGGGTCCAGTGTCCACACCACTGGGCACTGCTGACTGCTTCCCAGCACATTCCCAACAACCCCAAGTGTTTGTATGGTCCCCAGATATCCATATGATCACCCCCATTTTATAGTTCAGGACACCGGCTCATAGAAGCTAAGTACTTGCCTTAAGGGCACAAAGCTGGGATTCAAACCCAGGTCGAAAATAACCTAGGTCAGGGGCCTCCCTGGTGGCGCAGCGGTTGGGCGCTGCGCTGTGGAGCTGTCGGCAGCGGCGACGCGGGTTCGACGCCCGGCCGGGGAGAGTCCCACATGGTGGGGCAGACCTCTCCTGCCTCGCCCGCTGCTCCCCTCAGCAGTGTACCTCTGATCTGCCTGTCCTGCTCCCTACTCTGTCTCTGGTGGACCCTCTCGCCGCCCCACGCCTCTGGCCTGTACCCCAGCTTGTATGTAAAAAAAAAAATAAATAAATAAATCTCTATTAATGACAAAATCAAAATCTTTAAAAAAAAATTAAAAAAAAAAAAAAGAAAATAACCTAGGTCAAAAAATGAATGAATGAATGAATGAATGGCCACCGACTCCACAGTCCATGCTTTTAGCTTCTGTGATGGACAAAAGATCGTTTCTCCAGCCCCAGCCTAACCCTTTATGCTTCTTCCTTGTCTGGAAAGGACTCGGCGCTGAACTTCCTGTGCTGTGTGATCCTGCACTGGCTCCCACTCACTCCAGTGACATAAATAATAGAGTTGGAATACACATTAATTGCAGATGTTGCCTGTCATTCCCAGCACTAAGTGTTTTACCTCACAACAACCTAGGAGGTAGGAAAATTGTGATCTGATTTTCCAGAGTAAGAAACTGAGGCTCAGAGTGGGAAAGCGACTTGTCTGAGATCACAAAGCTGGTAGATAATGAAGTCAGGTGTACTTCACTCTGGATCTTCCCCTAGTCTGCTTTATTACAAGAGGCTGGTCCCTGAAAAACTACATTCCCCAGGTTCCCTGCCCTATGGGTTTCCTGTTTGCCAATTGGAAGCAGTGATGGATGATTAGCAGGTGGGCGGGGGAGGGGTGGGGGAAACACTCTCCTGCTTCCGGTATTGTCTTATGGGAGCTGTGTCTCCTTTGTAGTCAAGCTCCAATTAGAGTGCTCCTAACTCTGTAACTCCCAAATGCCATCAGGTGTCCCTAACTGCAACTTCTGGCAATACCACTTCCTCCCTCTGCCCTTCAGGCCCAAGAGAGAAAGTCATATACCTCTCCTGCCAGCCTCCAGGTGGCCACCGCCCCCAGTCATCCCTCCAGTCCTCCTCCGTCCCTTGGAACAATGTCCCCCTATTAAATCCCTTCTGTTGAAGAACATGGCAAGGACTCCACCTCCTGTCCAGAAACACTGAGGCTCAATGGTCAGGGCTAACTTGCCATTAGCTTTTCTGCTTTTCTGTCTCCTTAGGGGCATAGGGAAGGGGGCTGGGGACCCCACGAGTGCACAGACTTACTCTTCATTGTCTTCACAGCCACCTTGAGGACAGAGTCGTCCTGGTTGAGCTGGCCCTCCATCACAGCTCCAAACTCTCCTGTGGGGGACGGGAGCAAGACAGAGGAACTCAGAGGATCCTGTGGGACTGTCTTGCCTGTGACTGGGCTCGGGCAGAGGAAATGAAGGACTTGGGGGGTTGAGGGGAATGGTTGTGTGTGCTGGGGGGACCTCACCTTCTCCCAGGGTCTTCCCCAGGGCCACCTTATGCCGATCCACCATCACATCCCGGAGCTTCTCCTTCAGCTCCTCGCTGATGCCCAGGCTGTTCACTGCAGGGGTGAGGGTGGAGAGAGCCATGGACCAGGCTTGGCATTAAGGCAATACTCAATAAAGATAGACCCATTCTTGGGGCCTCCATGGTGGCGCAGCGGTTAAGCGCTGCGCTGTGGAGCTGTCGGCAGCAGCAGCGATGCGAGTTCGACGCCCGGCCGGGGAGAATCCCACATGGTGCGGCAGACCTCTCCTGCCTCGCCCGCTGCTCCCCTCAGCAGTGTGTTTCTGATCTGCCTGTTCTGCTCCCCGCTCTGTCTCTGGTGAGCCCTCTCGCCGCCCCACGCCTCTGGCCTGTACCCCAGCTGTATGTATAAATAAATAAATCTTTAAAAAAAAAAAAAAGATAGACCCATTCTTGAAGTACTGAAATCTTCTGCCATTCAAAAACAGCTACCACCTGGAATACCCCCACCTCCACCTGAGATCCCCCTTGAGGGCCCCCTGAATCTTCCCCGAGAGCAGCAACTAAAAAGTTAAAGCTTAGACCAAAAACAAGTGCCGCTGAGGATGTGGAGGAAAGGGAACCTTCTTACACTGTGGGTGGGAATGTAGACTGATCCGAACACTATCAAAAACAGTGTGGAGGTTTCTCAAAAGATCAAAAATGGATCTGCCACATGACCTAGCAATTCCACTTCTAGGCATCTGCCCAAACAATACAAAAACACGAATTTTTAAGGAAATGTGCCCTCCAATGTGCATCTGAGCATTATTTACAAAGTATGGAAATAACCTAGGTGCTCAAATATAGAAGAATGGATCCAGAAAATGTGGTATAGACACAAAATGGAATATTACTTAGTGATTAAAAAGGTAAACTCTTGCCATTTGTGGAATACGAATGGAGTTGAGGGGGAAGTGAAATAAGTCAGAAGGGGAAAGACAAATACCAATGGTGTCATTTATATGAGAAACCAATCAAAAGGTCAGCTAAAACCAAACTAGAAGTAACCTTAAAGGGCCTCCCTGGTGGCACAAGGGGTTATTAAGTCTTAGCACTATGAAGCTACCGCAGCCACTGCAGTATGAGTTTGATCCCCAGCCGGGTAGCTGACCCACATGGCGCAGCAGACCCCTCCTGTCTCGCCTGCTGCTCCCCTCAGCAGTGTATTTCAGTGGATCTGCCTGTTCTGCTCCCCACTCTGTTTCTGGTAAATTCTCTCACCACCCCCACACCTCTGGCCTATACCCTAGCTCTTCTATACATAAATAAATAAATCTTCAAAAAAATTCCTTTACTTCTCACTGAGATGTGATGTGCACAAATGGTAAGTAAGCAGCCCCATAGCTTGTGCACAAGCTGTGAGCAACAAATCACTAGCACTGAGGTCAGGATCAGAACATGGCCTGCCCTCTGGGGTGGGGTGGGGCAACTTGCTGACTCTTCTTACCACAGCTCAGTCTTCTCCATTTCCTTACTACCAAGGAAATCACATAGTATGTTCTCTCTCGTGTCTGGCTTCTTTCACATAATGTGATGTCTATGAGATAATTTTGGTTGTGCACAGCTATAACTTATTTTATTGCTGTGTGGCAACTCAAACTTTTGCATAGATGGGTTATAGAGAGGGGCATTTACTATCTTCAAAATCAAAACAGATGGATTTTTCAAAAAGAAATAAACACAAGCACACGCTTCCCGTCACCATGACGACATCATCACAGGTTGGGAAGCCTCTGGAAAACTCCACGGAACCCTCGTGAGAGAATGAGAGTGCAAAAGGGCACATAAAGTGTCGGCATTATTATAAAAATAGTTCTGACCCTGAGAAACCCTTGCACAGGTCTCGGGAACCCCAGAGACTCACATCACACTTCGGGAACTACTGCTCTGTATTATCCACTAGGTTACTGTGACCTCCTCTTTCCTCTTCCGTCTCTTAAATGTCTTTCCCAGCCCCTTCCGGACATTTCCCTGGGGGCCCGACAGCCCTCACACTGTACAAAAGGAGACCTAACTGTCTCTTCCTTTCTGGATTTGAATTTTCCCAACAGGAAAGATGAAGAGATTTGGTTGCAGGGGTGGGGTTTCTGAGGACCCTCCTTAGCCGGGACCCCTCATAACTCTACAATTCTCCTACCGAGTCTATGGTTCTAAGATTATATGATTTTCAAGGGATTGTAGTACTGAGCCTGTAATTTTTTCAGCCACGATCAGTTCTCCCTCCCTAATGTATAATCCAACAGGCAGTGAAGAGAATACATCTCAGAGCAAAGCTGCCTGGGTTCGAGTACCAGCTCTCCAGCTTGCAAGCTCTGTGGCCGTGAATAAGTTACTTGACTACTCTGTGCCACTCATCAGTGAAATGGGGGTGAGGATTAAATCGTGGTATGCATGCCCACTTAGAATACCACCTGCCACAGGGAAAGTGCTAGGGCCGACTCCGAATCATCATCACACCTCAGTGTCACTTCATGGAGAGCATCTATAATCATGTCATCATCTTCCTCCTCCTCTTTATCACTATCATGATTACACTCTTCTAGTCCTGTGCTCTGAATTTTGGTGTTTCCAAGATTCGCTGTGTCTAAGATTCTGTTCTTCTAAGTGTCCGTGTGATCCCACAATTGTTCTTAGGCTCTGTGGTTCTAGCAGTAGCCCAAGGGTGTCAGAAAAATCTGGTTCCTGCATCTACAGAAGCCCAGAAGCCCAAATGGCTACACTCTAGCTCCAGACCAGGGCGGGGAGGCGTGAGGTTCACTTACAGGTGGCTTCAGTGGTCCGGCGACTGTAAGACTTCCGAACGTGGTATCTGACCACCAGCTCGCCTCTCTCTACCGTTGGCTCAAACACTTCTCTGGGGGAGAATGGAGACAAGGTGAGCACAGGGCGCCCCTGCATGGAAGCCCTCTTCCCAGCGGCAGTGAGCACGTGCACAAGCCTGCCCCAAGCCCTGCCTGCCTCCCCTTAGCATTTGCTAAGCACGCCTTGGCCGCTGCCTTCCCCCCTCCATTCATTCCCCACTCCTGGGCCCTCATTCTCATTCTTGATCACGTCTCCTCTGCACTTGCCTCCTCAGGGGTCTCCAGTCCTCACTAGACTCCCCCACCATGTACTTCCAGCTCACCCGTAGCGGGTCTCCTTCTTCCGCCGGTGGACGAGGAACAGGGCCAAGATGAGGACACAGGCGGCGGCCACCACTGCTCCCAGCAGGACATACCACCAGGGCCACGAGAAGGCAGGGGCTGGGGGTTCACTCACTGTCAGGGGTGGGTGGTACAGGTCACGGCTGAGGCCCCGGATCCAGCCACCAGGGCCCCAAGGGGGTGATGGTGGAGAGAGGCCCACGCGAAGGTATTTAGTGAGGCAGGTGATAGGTGCACTCACACGCCCAAGGGGACTGCAGCGGATGTGACGTGAGTGTGCATTAAGTAGGAGCTGAAGCTTGTAGGGTGAGCAGGCTGGGCTAAGAAGGGGATGGGCATTGGAGGAGTGGAACGGGAGTGAGAGATGTGTGTGTGGAATGGGTTACAAGTCTGCCAGGAGGGCTGGATAAGCAGGGGATGGGTGTGAGTAGATCTCAACAGTACAAGGAGGGCAGGCCTGGATGTGGAAAAACAGCTGAATAAGGGAGAGGAGTAAGCTGAATAAGCTCTAGCGTAGGGCCAATATGTGAGGCACGTACAATGAGTGTGGAGAGGTGTGAGGTTCCAAGGAATATCTTTGAGGTTTGTGGATGGCTCTGGAAACGTTTTCATAAGCAAGAAATGAGAATGAAATTAATGTGCAAAGGGGTGTAGTGGATGTGCACAGAGTGTCAGAGAAGTTTGGGGTATATGAGTGAGGGGTAGTCACGGAGTTTTATTTATTTATTTTTTACTTTTGTTTTTTCCACTTGGCAAGTTTATTGAGGAAAAGAGATAAAGGGAAAAAAAGAGCTGAGCGCCCGCAGAGACACTGATGGGCAGTCTTAAAGGACACGAGGAATGAGCAGTGATTTGTAAGGAAGTAACTTCAGGGTAAGAGGCGTGTGCAACGAGCATGGAAAAGTCCTGGGAAGGGCAGATGAGGAGAATGGGATGACTGGGAAGGGCGTGCAAAAGGGTAGAGTGGGTGTGTAAGAAATGAAGAACGGGGGATGAGTGTACAGGAGTTGGTGCACGTGTGTGCAGAGTGGAAGAGGTGAGGAACGGCCAGGGGCAAAGGAGTAATGTTTAAGGATCGTGGGGCGAGTGTGCAAGGAGAGTTGTAGTGTGTGGGATGGTGTGGGCTGAAAGTTTTTCAGTGTTTACAATAGGGAATGGATGGTGGGTGTGTAAAAAGGGTGCAGAATTTGTGAATGAGAAGTGTGGATGTGGGGGGATGTGTGAGGAATGAAAAATTAGAATATGATGAACATGAGAGTGGGATTAGTGTGGAAAGGGTTTGCAAAGACACATGGGAAGGTTTGAAGAAGAGTTTAGGATAGGGGGTTGAGTTACAAGAGGTGGGTTGTAACAGAGCTAGGAGGGTAGGATGGGTATAGAAGCAATGGTGAGAATTGTTAGAGGCTATTTGAGAGGGATGGATATGGGGGTAACTCATCTATTTGTGTATCTATCCATCTACCCATCCATCCCCCACCCACGCACTCATCTGTCCATCCCCTCACCCACCATCCACCCATGTATCTACCCACTCACCCATCACCCACCCACCCACCATTTACTGACTACTTAAAATGTGCTAAACCATCCCAGACGACCCCCTTAAGAGCCTAACAAACCCGAGGAGCAGAAGCTTAGAGTGGCGAGTTTGAGAAACATGAAAGTGATGTGCCAAGAGCATGAGTGTGGTGTTGGAGAAGGGGGGTTCAGGGGGTGCGCAGGCCCTTACCCAGCTGGTGGATTGGCTGCTCTTGCCCTGTGAGGAGAAAGGACAGAGGGGGACATGCTCAGAGAGGGCAAGACTGCTGTGACACAGGTGAGGGAGCGAAGCGCTCAGTCAGGGTCAGGGCAGGAAAGAGCCTGGACGGGGGTAACCCTGCGCCAGTCAGGGGCACTCAGAGGGACAAGGGCCGACGGGCAGGCTGAAGGCGGCTGAGCGAGGCTTCGGAGTTACCTGGGTGCCAGGGCTCCAGGGGCACCGGGAGGCTCCAGGGCCCATCCCCGGCGGCGGTGTAGGCTGCCACGCACACCGTCAGGTTGGGCACGGGCCCACCCCCCTGCAGCTCCAGTGTCACCTCCTGCTTTAGCCCTATGTCCATCAGCACCTAGGATGTTCAGAGGTGACGTCAGGACCGAACCCAGGACGCTCAGCCTCAACTCACGTCTTTCTCAAAGGCCCCTGCGTCCTCCAGCCCCCCATCCCCTGCCTCTTCCTGCCCATCATCTCTCCCCCCACTTTCCCTCCCGCGCTCCACGCCCAGGGCCCCCACAATGTCAGCTCCCCGAGGCTGGGACTTGACTGCCCCCTTCGCCGCCAGCCCCAGCAGTGTGCGGCGCACAGCATTTCTGCGGAAGAGCTGCATTCGCACCTCCTCGCCCTCTTACCTCCAGCCCCTTCTAACTCCCCACCTCTTTCCTGCCCTGTCTCTCCGCCTGGGGGGGCGCTGCCTGCTCAGCAGGTCACCAGAAGCTGTCCAGCCGTCTTGACTCACTGATGGCCGCTCCCTAGCCCCCTCCTGGGTCCCTTGAGCCTCCCCGGACGTTCCCTCCCCAGGTAGACCGGGATTGGGAGCACCGCCTGCACCCTGCCAGGCCTACCTGTCATCGCCTCCCCGGCTCCCTCCTCCCCCCTCGTTCAGCCCAGCCCAGCCAGCAGCACCCACCTCAGGGGTGTCCTGGCCTCGATAGGCCAGCCGGTACCCTAACAGGGTGCCCTGCAGGGACGCCCTTGGCTTCTGCCAACGCACGAGGGCCTGGCTCCCATTCTGCATGGCGCTAACGTTCTCGGGGGGGCCCAGGGGCACTGGAGGACAGGGAAGAGGGGAAGCTGGCACCCCATCTCTTCCTGACCCTCCCCCGTCCCCAGGAAGTGGGGGCAGGGTGCAAAGGCACGCGCACGCGTGGGCAGGCGGGCTTCGCAAGAGCAGAAGCACTGGGAGGGGTGAGACGACGGGCCGTGCTAAGGGGCAGGGCACGGCAGGGAGTTTGAAGCCACGTGGGGTAAATGGGTGAGAGGAGACACTGGGGGTGGCACTGATGTGAGCAAGGTCCAGCGCGGCAGTGAGCAGCACCTCTTCCCTACCCAACCCCCAGCCCCTTTTTACCTCCCTCTGGGGTCTCCACCGGAAGCCAGTGTGTCCAGGGCGAGGGGCCCTGGCTGCTGGTACACGCCACTCGGATGTGATAAGGGGTGTGAGGACGGAGGCTGCCCAGCCGAAGTCGGTGCGGGGGCGCCGAGGCCTGCAAGGTGAGGAACTCCTCCGGGGGGTCTGGTTCTCCCAGCCAGACGCCCACCCCATCATCTGAGAGCACAGCCTGGGGAGAGAGGGGAGGGCATGAGGGCGGGTGGCCACGTGATGAGTGTTGGTCACACAACCCTCCACTGTGGCAGTCCCAGCGTGACTACACTATCTTGCAAGTATGTGTGCGTGTATGCACGTGTGTGTGTGGGTGTGTGTGTGTGAGATGCAGCTCCAGGCCAGTGCAACATGGGCACCCTGCTGTGCAAACCGGAGGCCACCCAGCTGGACAGTGTGACTGGCATCACTTGTAAAGGACAACTCTGACAAGACCATCCCTTTCTAAGCCTCAGTTTCCTCTTCGGGAAAATGGGGCCTTAGTGGAGCAAAGTCCTCACAAGGCTGCTTGAAGAAGAAGTGCAGGGCATCTGCCCAGGGCCCAGCGGGCGGCAAGCACCAGCCATCACCGGCAGTCCAGGCAAGAGCAACGTCCAGGACAGAAGCGGGAAGAGGAAGTCAGCGTGGGGAGCTGAGGGAGCCTGGGGGCGGGGCCGGGAAGGCCCTTCATCTGGGTTTGGAAGGGGATTGGATGGGTGGATGCGGGTGTGAAGCAACACAGGTGCACACTGAAGATTGTGCATTTGGTATGTCTTAGTTAAAACAAAAAAGAAAAGAGCCTTCACAAAGCCGAACTCTGAGGACCCTCACCCCAGCCCCGCGGTGGACGTTGCTTGCCCCCATTCAACAGATAAGAACACTGAGGCTCAGAGGGATGGAATCACCTGACCAAAGTCACCAGCTTGTCACAGATGAAGCCAGGACCTGAGCCCCATCCTGTCTCCAAAGCCTTTGTCCTGCTTACGGGGGGAGCGTCCCTTGAGGACATAGGGACCGAGAGGAGTGCAGTGGTGCTGGTGAGCATGGGTGGAAACTCAGCCTCCACCGTTCTTGAGCTCTGTGCCTCAGTTTCCCCCTCTGTGAAATGGGATTCTCTGGGTTGATAGAAATGATGCTCACAAGCATCCACAAGCGTGCCTGAGCACGTTGGGTTTGTCATTATTTGTGTTTGTGAGGTTGCCTGGCAACAGTGTCAAGAGCAGCAGAGGCTCCCACACCTGCCTGGTCCCCAGGAACGGCGCGATCAGGATGGGGGCAGGCATGCTGGGAAGCACATCTGTACAGGCCTGATGCACCGAGCCACAAATCCACCAAGGGCATACGACTCACAGCCATAAGCCTCAGGAGTGCTGTCTTCACTTTGGGGAGCAGCCAGGAGCCCCAGGTGAAGGGAAGGAGTTTACTGCGTAAGGGTGTGGGCTCTGAAGCCAGATTCCTTGGGTCAAGTCCTGGCTTAGATCTTATTCGCTGTGTGACCTCGAGTGAGTGTCTTGACTTCTCTGAGTCTCAGTTTCTGTCTGCAACATGGGCATCCGAGAGTCCTTATCTGGCAGGGTTTATAGCTTAAAGGCACAATGCAGTTTAAACTGGTTTCCATAGCATATCAGGAGTGCCCATTTCTTGAGTGCCAACTATGTACTAAGCACCCTGTCCGGTGCACTCCTATGTGAACTCAACTCACTGACTTCTTACTGATACCCTGAGGTCAATCTTTTTACTCATTCCTGCTTTGCAGACTAGGAAACAGAGGCTCAGAGAGATTCAGCAGTTTGCCCAAAGTCACACAGTTCCCGTGTGCGGAGAGGCGCTGCCATGAGGCCCGGGGAGCAGGCGGACACACGGCGGGTGTCAGGATGGGGGAGGCTGTCCCCGTGCCTGCTCTCTGACCTGCAGTGACAACTGGGAAAGGGAACCTCGGCTGGGTCAGAGGGGGCCTGGGGGCAGACAGCCGCCTCCCCATGCCCACCCCCACTTCCCTTTTCTCTGGAACAGTGCTGACCCTCCATCAGGACCTGCGGCCCCAGCCTGTGCACAGCAGGAAGTGAGACGTGGAGAGGGAACGGGGGCACTTCTGCTTTCCTGGGACACTGGAGGGATGTGGGCTGGGGCATAGCTGATGCCTGACCTGGCATTTGAGGTCTCCCGAATGGGCCCGGCCTTTGGGATCAAATCTTTTCTAGCCATTGGAGAGTGTAGCTCTTCAGTTCCTTATTTGGAAAATGGAAAGATTAACAGCCACTAGTGTCTAGGGTTGAAATGTCAAGGGAGTGAGCGTGTGCCCAGGGCGTGTGATTATAAGACAGTTCTTACTGGTCAAGTACTGGCTCAAAGGGGCATCCAAAGAGGCAAGGAGTATCGTTTTGGTTTGCTTTGAATCTGGTGGAGTCCAGATTGGAACCCAGGACATCTGGCGTGGCTCTACGCCTCTCAACACATGAATAGCTGAGAAGGGCTCGTGTTCCAGGGAAGGAGGAGAGTGGAGTGTTGGGCAGACGGAGGATTGAGATTTGAGGGGAGTCACGTCTGAGGTCTCACCTGCAGGGTGCAGTGGGTGAGGGGGTAGATGCCACTTAGGCCTGGCGTCCAAGCCACCTCCAATTCCGTGGGCTGACTGGAAACCAGGTGGAGGTCCCCAGGCCGCTGGGGGACCACTGTGGACAGATGAAGGAAGGCACTGACGGGGGGCCTTGGCCCACAACACGCCACTCCGCCCTCTGCCCCCAGGTCTGCACAAGCAGCCCCACACCCTCGGACACCCTCTTCCAGTCACCTGTGATGGTGGCCGTGCGGGAGGTGGTGACGCCTTTGGCATTATGGGCTTCACAGGAGAAAGACGACGTCTTGTTTAGGCCTGTGGTGTGACAGAGGGATGGGCCCAGGGTCAGCGGGACAAGGGGTTCCCCGGCCACGTGGGCCACCCCTACTATCCCCTGCCTGACAGGTACAGTCCAGCCCACGGGGCACCACAGGGGAGGAGGCTGTGGGTGGGGAGGGCGGTGCACTGGGAACACAGGCCTCTGCCTGCAAACACAAGTGCAGGCACACGCACACATGCAGGCACAGGCACACCTACACACACACCCCCCACCATGTATTCAGACAGACACACATACACAGAAACACAGATTCACAGACACCGACAGACATACACAAACACATAAACACACATAGTCACACACAGACACAAACACAGACACACGTGGAGTCACACACACTAACAGACACACGCTTAGGGACAGACCCCCGTGGGTGCGAGCAAACACAGAAGTGTTAGTTCATAAGCTGGGCCCCCATCAGCCCCTCTCCGGCCTGCTCACTCGCTCACTCACTCACTTGGCTCCAGCCACACCGGCCTCCTGGTGTTTCTGGAACACACACATCAAGCACTCTGTTCCCACTGGGGAACTTTGTGCTTCTGTTCCCTTTGCTTGGAACAGTCTTCCCACAGATGTCTACAAGGCTGCCCCCACCCACATCTGCTCTCAGACGCCACCTTCTCCGCCATTCGCCCTGCCTACCTTGTTTAAGATGGGTACCTGCCCCCCATTGCCCTGGCCTAGCTTCCCTCTCATGTCCCCCTCTTCCTCAACATCTCACATGACCTGGGTGTCTCGCCCACTAGAATGTCAGCTCCAGGGGGCCAGGGGCCTCTGTCTGTATCCCCCCTACTGTATCCCCAGGCCCGAGACTCCCTGGCACACAGTAGGTGCTCCCGAAATGAACTTACATTGTACATTTGTGTACATTGTACATTTCTGGGTGTGTGTGTGAGCATGTGTGTATCCGTGAGCCAGTGAGTCAATGTTTGTGTCTTGATTAACTGTTTTTGAATGTCTGGGGGTGGATGACGTTCTCCCGCAGGGGTGGGGGGGGCACGGACACACACAGAGGAACAGGCAAGCACAGCGGCAACACAAGAGACACAGACACACAAAACCACACAGATACACACACAGCTATACAATACACACACACACACACACACACACACAAAGTCTGCGAGGGGGTCACTGTATCTGGGTCTCCGCCCTTAAGTGCAGCGTTTGCTGTGGCATGTCTGCGGGTGCTGCAGACCAGTGAGTGTGTCTTGTGTTTGTTCCCTGGATGCGCGGGGTTCCCACCACACCCTCCACCCGCAGACACAGTTTCCTTTTCTGTAGCAGAGGGAGTGAGATGAGGGGAAAGTCCCCCAGCCCCGGAAGCGGGTGGGCCGGGGAGCTCCGAGGGCTGCCCAGCAGAGCGAGGGCAGGCGCCGGGCTGTTCCCTCCAAGGTCAGGTGCCCGGCCACAGCCCCCGCCGCGCAGCCGGGGCGGGCAGGACAGCCCAGGACAGCCCGGGCGGGCTGCCCGAGGGGGCGGGGAGCCTGGGTCAGCTCCAGCCACCTGGCACGTGGGGGCCGCCAGGGTCACTTCGCGGGAGCCGGTGCTGCCCTGGGAGGAGCCCTGGGGCGGGAGGGGGGTTCTGGAGCCGGTTGCGTTCCAACCGCAGCATTCCTGCCCCGCCTGAGTCACCGGGCGTCCCCTCCCCCTCAGGCACTTCCGGCCGGCCTGGGTGGGGGGAGGCATAGTATTTGCCCAGGACCCCCTTCCCCAGACCCGCCTGGAGGTAGGCGCCTTGAGGGAGCCGGGAGGAAGGGTCCTGGGACCCGTCCCCTCCAGCGTGCTCTCCTCTCTGTCCAGGGGGACCACTCCAGATGTGCTTTCCAGATGCGCGGTCCCTCTCCCCACTCCCGCCACCCTCCCCCTCACTTGCTCTTTGCTTTTTCTCAGCTTTTTGGGAAGGAATGAGACGGAGGGAAGGAGAGACTGGACCCGCCCTGAGTCAGATGGTGGGGCAGACACAGACGGACAAAGTTCCTTGGTAAAGCACTCCCCGCCCCAGCACACGCAGAACCAGCCAACACGCAGGGGCCTTCCTTGGCACAGAGACACAGCAGGGCACTTGCTAACACACCCAGGACTGGTGCTGACCCAAACCCGAAGCAGCGCCCAAACAGCCCAGCGCCAGGGACCGGGAGCAGTCACTTTGAGTGACACCACACACACACACACTCTCGGCAGCCCACGAGTGTACACACAGGAGGTGCCGCTGACAGGCACATCACTAGATTAACTCCCAAAGTCGCACACACCGACTACAAACACCTATGACACGACAGACACCAGGCTGAAGCCGACGTCAGGATGCACGGCAGACACTGAGGCTGAGCTGCACGGAAGGGGACCCGGCAGGTGCTGAATGTCACTGCTGACTTGCACGGACAGTTGAGCCTTCAGCGGTGCCGGGCGCAGCTGGACACGGGTGGCCTCAGTCACACTCACAGAGCGCAGACTGATACAAAAACACGCAGACGTGCCGAGCACACACAGGTGAGAGACACAGGTACACACTGGCTGGTGAGCACCTCCCCACACAGAGGCCATGGAAACAAAGACAGGTGCACGCGGGTGCAGGGCTCCGTGTGACAAGTACCCGCCCCAATGCCCCTTGGACATGTGCAGACGCACATCCGGGCAGCCACTAAGCAACACACCTCTGACCTCTAAGGAAGCAAAAGTGCACCGAGACACACACCTGTTGCTGACATCGTTGCTTCTGTACAGGGAGGAGTGTGAAACAGCCACAAAGCACACTGCCGTCCCTCACACTCCCACCTCCCTGGGTGTCTGTGCGCGCGCGTGCGCGCGCGCGCACACACACACACACACACACACCCTGAGAAACTTAGAGACACTATAAATACCAAACACAAAGACACCCAAGCTGATCGAGAAATACCTGGTGTCTCTCTCTCTCTCTCTCTCACATACACACACACACACACACACACACTCACACTCACAGAAGCTGGTTCTCGCTAAGGCCTCCTCATCCAAAGAGGTTGGTGCTGAAAGGCACACTCACACTCACACATCGGATCCAGAAAGATGTGGATACACACCACCCAAGCCCCCCGCCCCCTCATGAGACACACACAGACTCTCAGCGACTACCTGCCACACACTAATACACACCCAGACCCTTTCACACCTGTGGTCCCACTTCTCCTTCCTGGAATGGGGTGGAGGGATGGTGCCCCCCACCCCATGGTCCTTGCTGGCTGACTCAGACTACAGAGCCACAGGCCTGAGTCACCCCTCTGGGGGCCAGCGTGCTCACCACCGCTTCCTTGCACACTCAGAGCCCCGGGAATGCTGGGAATGTGGGTGCCTCCCTCCTCCCTCGGGACCTTCTGTGAAGAGTCCCTTCTCTATCCCAGTAGATGGGGCGGGGGGGGGGCACATGAAGTGAGGCCCTCCAGGTGTAGCTGCCTCCCACTGAGGGGGCCCCCCAGTCTGTGTTCTTTGACTCTTTCCTCAGTGAGGGGGAGCCCCCTATATCCAGGGTCCCCAAGCTAGGTTCTGCCGCAACTCTGTGGCACCTGCCGAAGGGGATGGTGGCCCGAGGCTGCTGGGACTTCTGCCACTGGTTCCCCTGACCCATCTCTCTCTGTCACCTCCATCGTCTGTTTCTGCTTGTGGCCCTAGCGCGATATCTCTCTCTCTCTCTCTCTCTCTCTCTCTCTATCTCTCTCTCTCTCTCTCACCATCTTGACCAGTCTTCCACTTTCTCCCCCTTTTTCTGCTTTGGGGTCTGTCTTCCCACCCCTTGGAGCCCGTGGGGGCAGAGGTGGCAGGCTGGGGAGCGGCAGAGGCGAGGAGGGCATGGTTGATTCAGTGCCTCTGTCAGGTCAAGGGGTGACAGAGGGGCATCAGGCCCACACACACTTGGGCCATGGAACAGCTCACAGGAAGCCCAGCACAAAGAATTCCATTCAGAGAGCCTGGGGTGAATGGAGAGAGAAAGAGCAGAGAGACGGAGAGACAGGGAGACAGACACAGAGAAACAAAGAGATGGAGAAACAGGGAAACGAGTAGCTATCGATAGAGGCACAGAGACAGAATTTGAAGCAACACAGACACAAGGGGACAGAGAGACAGACAGACAAGGACAGAGTGCCACGCTGACATTCACCCAGAGGCATGAAGGGCTCCCTTGCAACCCACTCCCACCACCCTGCTTGGCCCTGCACACTGACCCGGTCCCCCCAGGACTCACCTGGAACGAGCAGCAAGTGCTGGGGGCCGTGGCCTGTGGCCGGAGCCAGAGAGACAGCGTTCTGGAACCAGCGCAGGTGCACCGGCTCCGGGGGGCCCTGGGCCTGGCAGCTCAGGTTGAAGGGGGTGTTGGCGGTCACAGCCCTGTCCTCAGGCTCCTCCAGGAAGTAAGGCAGGCCTGGGAGGGGGACGTGGTAGAGGTTGGGGTCTTCGGAGCCCCCAGGGATCTGACTCCCCACTAGGAGGTTGCAGACTGTGGGGTCCTTGACCCCTATGTCTGACCTCTTGGGCCTCTACCCCCAGGACACATGACCTCAGTATCTGACTCCCCCACAATGCCTGACCCCCAAGATATCTGACCCCCTTACACCTGTTTTCCTGAATGTCTGACTCCTGGTCCCTCATTTTATCAGCGAGGAAAGTGGGAGCTCCCAGGAGTGGGGGAGAATTAGATCGTACCTCTGACACCTTCTCTGATCCTCAGGATGTCACACCCCAACACTGTCTAACCCCTGGACATCCAACAGCCCCTAAGATAAAGATGTTTTCTCGCTAGATGTCCATTCCCCCGCCTGATAATTTAGGGACCCCCTTAGCTTCCCGAGCCCCCACAAGATCTCAGACTTTCCTAGGTTGAATGAGCCTGGGACACTCTGAAGTCTTCAGCGCCCTCTGACCAAGCCCTGGGAACTCCTGACCCCGCGACCTCTGACCCCAGGACTCACCCTCCAGCCCCACATAGCCAGGCTGGGACACAAAGGTCTTTCCTCCCAGGACCACCGCACACTGGTACCGCCCTGCGTCCGAGAGCTGCAGGGACAAGATCCTGAAGGAGAGAGGAGGGCGAGAGGCTGGGCACCAGCAGGGAGAGAGGGGCTGGTGGGGGCACGAGTGGGGCCCGACACTGACTCGTGTGGAAGAAGAGACAGTGAGACCAGGGAGCACCCCATGTCCAAGCTGGGCTTCTGGCCCAGGCCTCACCCACGTGTGATGGGGCAGGGATCAGGAGGGGGCAGGGAGGGGGGGAGGCACCTGAGCTGGCTGACCACCTTCCAGTCCTCCTGCCCATCTTCTTCGCCCAGGGGCACCTGGGTCTGCGTGCTGTCCGCCAGCTCTAGGACCTGTCCGTCCCGCAGCCAGCTCACCTCAGGGGGCTCCCCCTGAACCTGGAGCTCACACCGAAGGGCCCCCATGAGGCCTCGAGCACCCGTGATGTTCCCTAGGCTCCCCACAAAGGGGTTCCCCTCAGCCTGTGGGCCTGCAGGAAGATGGGGGAGTGTTAGTTCAGCAGCCCCACTACTCTGGACTCCTCAGTTCCTGCCTCCCGCCTGCCTACCGGCTGCCAGGACCCCGCCAGGCCCTTAGGCCCACATAGTTGTCGGGTGACTTCAGCGGGGGTAGAGGGTGGAGGCTTTTGGGGGAGGATGGGAGCCTTCCCAGGGGACTGGGGTCCGGCCTCTGTCAGCCTCCATCCTTGGTCTCTCCATCGGGGAAGTAGGCCGGGATTTGGCAGCTGCCCACGCCCTAGGCCAGCCCTGCCCCCCTGCCCTCACTTAGGGTCTCCAGAGACTTGACAGATCAGGCTGGTGGGTGGTGGGAAAGAAACAGGGATGGAGAGGGAGAGGGGAGACAGAGAGTCAGAGACAGAGAGTCAGAGACAGGGAACAGAGCCTCTCCGGGGAGAGAGACAGGATGAGAACTGAAGGGAGAGACACCCCCACACCCCAGAGAGAGGGAAAATGTGGGGCAAGACTCACAGAGGGAGGTAGACAGAGACACCAAGAGAACAGGGAGAGATAGAGACAGGGCGAGAGAAATGGAGACCCACAGAGATGGCAGATGTGAGAAACAGACCCCAGCCCCAGAGACAGAGTGGACAGACTAACAGACAGTGGGGGGAGGGAAGAAGTGGGGGATAACTGTGGTGAGGGTTTTGCTCTAGGGCTCCAGAGCCCTCCTCACCCAGCTGCCTGACTTAGGGTTCCCTTCTGGAAGATTCCTTCCCGGGCAGCCTGCAGTTCAGTCCCTCTCCCCAAGGCCCCCCATCCCAACCCAGCCCCACCCCTGCCCTCAGCTTCTCGCTCTGCCTGCCTGTGCCTGTCTCCCCCCCAACCCCAGCCCCCCAACCCCAGCCTCCCTGCTGCTTTTTCTGGTCCTTCTGCTCCACCCCAGTCCCTTTTTCTCTGGCTTCTCTCTTGGTTTGTCGTGGTGTCGCCCTCTCTGTGGTCTCAGGGAAACGCCAAGAGCCAGCCCAGGACTCACTCCCAACACCTGCCATCCAGCCCAGCCCCTCCTCAGTGGCCCTGTCCCCCAGAACCCCCCCACTCACCCTCGGGGGCCACGCACCCCCAGCAGCACAGAGCCAAGCACCAGGCCAGCGCGGCCCTGCCCATCCTCAGCCACGGCCCAAGCAATCAGACGCCAAACTTTCCTCAGAAGTTGCTGGGCACCCTGCGGGGGGGCAGGCCGGGCTGTCCCCAGCCCTCCCCCCAGCTCCGGGCTCCCAGGATCTGGCACGGCCTGCCTGGCACAGTGGGGCCCCTGACCGGCTGGTTCAGCGGCGCCTTCCCGGCTCCCCTGCCTCCTTCTCTCCCTCCCGAACTTCAGGCAACCCTTTCCCCGCCTCTTGGCTCCCCCTCTGCCTCCGCCCACCAGGCAGGAGCCCAAGGGGGCCACCTGGACTTGGAGGGGTTAACTGAGAGAGGAGGGGACCAGCCCCATCTTAAAGGGGCCGGAGGGAAGCTGGGGGCGGAAAGGGGCCCCCGGTGCCTGTGCCCTAGTCCTTGGCCGGAGGGAGGCTGTGTCTGCCCTGCTCTGGGTGCTGTCCCTCTGGGCGCGTCTGGTAAACAGCCCTCCAGAGCTCCACTCCCCAGTCTGTGTGACACCCCCTTCCCTGCCTCCACCCCCAGCCCAGCCCCAGCCAGGCCTCACTGGCCCTCCACTCCCCCTCAAGCTCACAGCTCCTCGGCTACACACACATACATGCATGCACACGCACGCGCGCACACACACCATTGACACAGAGGCTGGGACAGGCAGAGACACGCAGGGGCTCACCGCGGCCCACAGACAGACTGACAGACATACTCGGACAGGCCGGTTCAGGGACTCCATTCCCAGAGGAAGCTCAGGAATGGGAGGATGATGCCCTGGGCACCCTCGGTGTGACAGAGTCCCATACGAGAGACCCACATGGGCACAGAAATGGGCAACCTGTCAGTGGGTACCCAGTGGGCTGCCCCCAGACTTGGCTTGGAATCCCAGTTCTAATCCTGAGCAGGTGACCTTGCAAGTGACTGCTCTCCCTGAGCCTCAGTCTGTCCATCTGTAGGGTGGGAATAAGACTAGAACCCGCTTGGCAGGCCCGAGAGCAGATGCCCGAGAGCACGTGCAGCTCTTGGCACGCGGTGCAGAAGGCTGATGGGTGCCCGGGACGTTTGCGTTTCATCTTTACCTCTGTGCTCCTGCACTGCGGTCTCCCTCTGGCCACACTGTGCCTGCTGGTCCTTGCCCTCCGGCGGCCATATGCTGGTCCCGCTGCAGGTCAACTCCTCTGTCCTTGTGTGTTTGCACCTGCAGCGCCTCTGCAAGCCTGGGGGTCTGCGTGGGAGGAGAGGGGCACTCATGTCTCTGCTTTGGGCCACTGTGCTTGTGCATCGGTGTCCTGACACCTCATCGCCAATCCAGTCCATTCAGCCTCCCTCTTCTCACCCCATCCTACCCGGACCCTCCTTGGCCTGCGCCTTCACCCCCTCCAGCCCATCTCCCTTCCAGCAACCAGAGGGAGGCTTCCAAAACCCGTGTGACCCTGTCCCTCCGCAGCTCCACCACCAGGCACGAGCCCCGCAGCTGCCTTCCTGAGCAATCTCAGTTGTGTCCCACTGCAGGGAGGGCCTCGCCTGCACCCTGCCATTCAGCCTGACCCTGGGGTCCTCCCCCTTGCAGTAAGTTACCAAGTGCCATGGGGGTTCAGCTTCACCAACCTCTGTCCCACCTGCCCCTGCTCCTCCCAGCCCCCAGGCGCTCTCTGGCCTGGACTCTTGCTCTGGTCTCCTCCCTGGGCCCCCATTCGCCCTCCCTTTTACTTGCTCACCAATGGAGGAGTATTTCTCAATGCCTCCTTGTCCCACATCTTCTGAGATAACCCCCAAGGGCCACCTCGCCCACCCCCGGGCTTCCTTCCCTTGCTCACAGGACTGAGGGTGGATGCGTCCTCCTGCACGCTTTGTTCCCAACTCCTACACACCCCTCAGCTCCAACTCAATCCCACCGTCTCCATTGCATCACTGTCTGGCCCTTCCCAGCCTCATCTAGGTCCCCGTCTCATTGCAGCACTGCCCTTTTCTTTGGTGGCACTTTGCCACGATAGATTTATTGGTGTGATTATGTGTCTCATGTCTGTCTCCTCCCGCTGGTCTGTGGGCTCTGGTGAGGGACTGGCCTATCTCTATAGCTGGGTCTCCACTGTACATTCTCTGTACAAGTCCTGCCATAAAGGAGACAATAATTGTGGCATTTTTTGGGGGGGGCATATATATGCACCAAGGTCCACTCACTTGTTTGAATACATGGGGGGGCCCTATATGCCTAGGACTTAGTGGACTCAGCTGTGTACCTGGTCAACTCCAATCTCTTCCCTTACTCAAGAACTGCTTACTGAATACCTACTATGTGCTTTCAATTTACTTTCAAGTGCATTTTAAAAATGGGATGGACAGAAATGTCCCCTGTGTTGGGAGCTGGGTATTCCACAGTGAGCAAGACAGATCACTACCCTCATGGAGCTCATACTGCAAAGAGAAAAGAAAACGAGCAGATAGTTATCAGTACGCAGGACGTAGTGAAGACAAAGCAGGGAAGGAGAGCATGAGGTGGAAGTTGCATTTTTGAGAGGGTGGTCAGCGAAGGCCTCTCTGATGTTCTGATTAAGATCTGAAGTAAGGGGCCTCCCTGGTGGCTCAACGGTTAGGTTAAGTGCAGTGCTGTGGAGCTGTGGGTGGCTGCGGCGCGAGTTCGATGCCCTGCCAGGGAGATCCCCACATGGCGCAGCAGACCTCTCCTGCCTCGCCCGCTGCTCCCCTCAGCAGTGTATTTCGGTCCATCTGCCTGTTCTGCTCCTAACTCTGTCTCTGGTGAACCCTCTCACTGCTCCACACCTCTGGCCTGTACCCCAGCTTGTATGCAAAATAAATCTTAAAAAAAAAAATCTGAAGTAAATTAGCAAGTAAGTCATACAGGGAAGGGCATTCCAGGCAGAGGGAACAGCCATTACAAAGGGCTGGAGGCAAGTTGTGAAGGACATGGAGACTTGTGAGGTTTGAGATGGATGGCGTGAAGGAGATGAGATCAGGGATGGCTTTGGTCATCCCCACTACCAGCTTTGCTATGCTGATTAACAAATAAAATGGTTTATATTTAAGGTATATCACATGATAATTTAACACACATTATATTGTGAAATGACTACAAGAAAGTTAGGTAGCACCTCCACCACCTCACCTAATTATCATTTCTATTTTTGTGTGGCAGGAGTATTTAAGGTCTACTCTCTGAGCACCCTTCAAGGGTAGAGTACAGTATGTTCATTAGTCACCAAACTATATAGTTTAGGTCTCCAGAACTTACTCTATACCCTGTGACCAACATCTCCCCATCTCTCCACCCCCTCAACAACCGCCATTCTATTTTTTTCCTATGAACTTAACTTTAATATTCCACAGAGGGCCTCCCTGGTGGCGCAGCGGTTGGGCACTGCGCTGTGGAGCTGTCGGCAGCGGCGACGCGAGTTTGAAGCCCGGCCAGGGAGAATCCCACCACGGCATGGCAGACCTCTCCTGCCTTGCCTGCTGCTCCCCTCAGCAGTGTATTTCTGATCTGCCTGTTCTGCTACCCGCTCTGTCTCTGGTGAACCCTCTTGCCACCCCACGCCTCTGGCCTGTACCCCAGCTTGTATGTATAAATAAAAAATAAATCTTTAAAAAAAAAATATTCCACATAGAGGGCATCCCTGGTGGCCTAGAGGTGAAGTCTCAGCACTGTCACCACTATGTCCTGAGTTCCATCCCCAGCCAGGGAGCTAATCCACATATGGTGCAGCAGACCTCTCCTGTCTCGCCTGCTGCTCCCCTCAGCGGTGTATTTTAGTAGATCTGCCTGTTCTGCTTCCCTGTCCCTGGTGAATCCTCTCACCCCCTGCACCTGTGGCCTGTACCCTAGTTCCTCTATGCAAAAAAAAAAAAAAAAAAGAGACCTGGGAGACCTCCCTGGTGGCACAGGGTTTAAGTCTCAGCACTATCAAGCTATTGCCAGCCACTGCGGTACAAGTTCGATCCATGGCCAGGGAGCTGACCCACACAGCGCAGCAGACCTCTCCTGTCTCTCCCGCTGCTCCCCTCAGCAGTGTATTTCAGTCCATCTGCCCATTCTGCTCCCCACTCTGTCTCTGGTGAATCCTCTCACCGCCTCCCCCCACCCCCTGTACCTCTGGCTTACATCCCAGCTCTTGTATGCACTGAAAAAAAAAAAGGCCTATGGCAATTCAGTGGGGGTGGTGTGTAGGGAGCCTTGGATCCTGACTTGAACAAACTCAACTATAAAACACATTCACGAGTCCATCAGGCAACCTTGGAGAGAAATTGAAGAATTGCTTTTGGTTTAGGTGAGAAAATGGTCATTGTGGTCATGATTTTTGAGAAGCTAATTTTACAGGGGTGTTATTGTTTAATAAAATCTGTTGGGAAATCATGAAAAATTTGGGACTCCCTGGTGGCACAACGGGTTAAATGCAGCACTGTGGAGCTGTCTGCAGCTGCAACACGAGTTCGATGCCTGGCCAGGGAGCTTCCCACATGGCGCCGCAGACCTCTCCTGCCTTGCCCGCTGCTCCCCTCAGCAGTGTATTTCCATTGATCTGCCTGGTCTGCTTCCCACTCTGTCTCTGGTGAACCCTCTCACCGCCCCACACCTCTGCCCTGTACCCCAGCTTGTATACATAAATAAATAAATCTTTAAAAAAAATCGGAGTATAGTGAAAATGGTTAGAAAACATGGTGAAGGCATTTAATACCACTGGACTATACATTTATAAATGGTGAAAGTGACAGCTGTCTCTTTCACCAGCTGCACACAAAACTGAAGACCCACTAACTCTAAATACTTTTGCTTTGGGGTCTTGTAATTATTTTTGTTTTTTAAATGATTTATTTTTCTTTATATATACATATAAGAACTGGGGTGTAGGCCAAAGGGGCAGGGATGTGCATGTGAGAGGATTTACCAGAGACAGAGTAGGGAGCAGAACAGGCAGATCGACTGAAATCCACTGCTGAGGGGAGCAGCGGGCGATGCAGGAGTTCTTTTGTGCCATGTGGGTCAGCTCCTTGACTGGGGATTTGCTGCCGGTTCTCATTCCAGATTTTGAGTACAAAGGAAAGCAAGTCATTGCCTTAATTTATAAGGACCAAAGCTTAAACCTCATTCATTTCTTTCAACATTACACTGACATATAAAAAAACTGTGATGCAATGAGATCTAGGATGTGGCATTTTGCCCCTACTAGGTTCCAGGATTTTTCACCATTGTACTTTGAGATCTTGTCTTTCAGAGGCTACCTATGTCCTCTGTCAACGTGCGATCATCCAGAAAGTGGTAAGATTACATCTGGTCCTGATTGCTTCCAGTTCGCAAGCACGGGTTTGATTTCCTTCTGTACAACTTAAGGTGACTTCTAATGTTGTAGAAAATTTGAAGAACAAACAAAAAAGGAAACTGGAGCTAATGATAGATACACTGCTGAAGTTTTCGGGGGAAGATGAACCAAAGTCTACAATTTACCTTGAAATGCAGAAGAAATAAAAGCTGGCCGCACAGGTGGGTGATCTGCTATGGCGTTGACGAAACGCTGGCGAGAGGAGCTGGGAGATTGTTCACGGGTTTTCCCATCAATTCCCTCAACTTTGCTGCAAGCTTGAAAATTGTCATAATGAAATGGGGGGTGGGTGGGAACGAATGTCCTTTGTAATTTGAAATGTGCATTCAATTATTTTGTGGGATTTGCATTAAAATAATTGAGAATGATGCAATAAAGCAGAAAGTTAGTGATTATCAAACAAGGCTGCATAATGGCCACCGGGGGCTTCTGGCCAGACTCTCCTTTTGTGTTTGGAAATTTCCTTACTAGATAATTAAAGAAAAAGGTGCTTCAGGTCTCCCTGGGAAGAGAAGACAGGAGGATAGTGGAAGAGGGGGGCATGGTGCTAGGGACTGTTTCGGCAGCTGTGTTCATATTGGGGGGTCCTCACTCAGGGAGTGGACCTGTCCTCTTGGAACTTTCCTCACCTGCGGTTGCCCCACCCCCACCCCGCGGCCTGGCCGGAAGTGAGGCCCAGGACACCGCCCTCCCCCACTCCACATCTGGAACTGATGTCAGCAGCAGGGGTGGGCGGGGGCCGTGTTTTTCAGCTCCCGCCTGGCCTCGAGGGAGGGGCGGACTCCCCCAACCCCACCCCTTACTCACACTGACAGACACTGTCACACACTGGGCCCTGCCGTGGGCCAGAGCCGGGACCAGAAACAACCTTTTATTGCAAAATAAGGACCTTCGAGTCAAAAGGACGTCAGACTTGGCCTGGCCCCTGACACAGAGTTGGAACGCAGCCCCTGCTTGGTGCCTAGCGCCTTCCACTGGGCCTAGTGGCAGCTGACAGAGTAGGGATACAGGGTCTGTGTGCGTGGGGGTGAGGGAGTCGGGGGGATCTTTTAAGGGTTCTGGGTGTCCAGGTACACTTGGTTCTCAGACCTGTGTGTCCAACTGCCCACCGGGGGCTTATTACTCTCTGGGGAGAATTTAGGAGTCAGGGTGCTTGGAAAAGGGTGCCGTTGATGGGTGAGGGTGCAGAGGAGCCAGAGCGAGGCCTGTGGGTGTGATGGTCTCAGTGGGAATGTATTCAGAGCTGGGTAGGTCAAGGCCAGGGCCAGGCTCTGTGGGGTGATAGGACCCAGGAGGCGCACGTTGTCTGCACAGCACCCAGAGACCGTAGCTCTGGTAAGTGAACATGGCACGTGGTGGCTGTTTGGAGTTGCAAATCAGGGGGGAGTTGTGTCGTGAACGGCTGGTGGATTTTCTGGGCATGTGGCTGTGGTTGCACGTGCACAGCATTTATGTCTGAGAAAGCTTGTGTGGTCTGGTGGTGCTCGTGGCTGGGAATGAGTGTCCGATTTCATCCTGACTGCTGCGTGGGCTCTAAGTATGACCCCGTGGACGTGTAGGCTGAGTAGCGGTGTGACTGACTCTAGAAAATGGGCAGACATGTGCAAATGTGGCTGGCTGCCGGGGGTGGAGACCTGTGGCCCTGGAGACACAGCCCATGCCCGCTGTGGAGGTCACCACCCCCCAAAGCTCCTTCCCGTGTAGGGTTCACATGGGGGCGGGTGAGGTGGGGGGGGAGGTCAGCGAGGCCGGACTTGCAGCTGGAAGTTTGGGGGGATGTTGAAAAGGCCACTGACAGCTGGCTGGAGGCTCAGGGTCCCCAGCGGGCTCAGGCTGTCCAGGGAGAAGGCCTGCAGGATGGTGGTGACCAGGAGGAAGAGCTCTGCCCTCGCCAGGCCCTCCCCGGGGCAGATGCGCTTTCCTGAGGGGCAGAGAGAGGGGCTGAGCAAGGCTCCTTCACATCTGAGTCCCCAAGGAACCATGGAGGATGGGGGAGAAGCCAGCAGTGAGCCCCAGCTGGCACAGCAGCCCGGAGGGGTGGGTGGGGGCAGGGCCTAGCAGATACCTAAGGAGAAGGGCAGGAAAGCCTCCTGCTTCTTGAAGCGGCCTTCGGCGTCCAGGAAGCGGTCTGGATTAAACTCTTCTGGCCTCTCGAAGACCTCGGGGTCATGCAGGACAGAGCCCAGGAGGGGGAAGACCTCAGTGCCCTGAGGGAAAATCAAAACCACTCTCTCTCCCACCACCCAGGCCTCTGCGCAGAGCACAGGAGTCTGGGGCACTGGGGACACCGGTTCATGACACATAGCGCGGACATGTCCTGAGTGCGTATTATGGGCCAGGCACTTATCAAGCATTTTATAGGTAGCGTCTCAGAGTAACAGGTGCTTGTGCGACACACACACACACACACACACACGCGTGCGCGTGTGCGCGCTCTTAGGAAGTTGATTCTACCATGATCCATTTTCAAGGTGGGAACATTGAGGCCCAGAGAACGGAAGCAACTTGTCCAAGGAGACATTGGGACATGGCAGGGCTTGTTACTTTAAAATTTTGTTTTTTCGACTTGGCGGGATGCTGTGATTCAGCTGTGGCTCAGAGGGCAGCTTTTTTATGGTCTTCTTGGAGGTAAAGCCAAGGGTGGGTAAGGGGGGTGGTCCAAGAAGCTCCACATGCTCAGGTTTGGGGAGAGTGGCAGCCCCCCTCAGCCGGGATCGGGGTGGCCATGTCCCGAGCACTGCGGTGGAAGATGAGGGAGGTGCAGTGTGGCAGGAAAGAGGGGGGTGCATGAGGAGGGGGAGGGGTCTCCTTCACTCGGGGGGCTAATGGGAGCTCTGAGCTGGAAGGTGAGATGTGCTCCAGGGAAACACAGGGTTGTGGGAGTGTACTGAAGAAGAGAAAGTGAGGGGCCTCCCTGGTGGCACAAGGGATTAAGACACAGCACCATGGAGCTATCCCCAGGCACTGCAGCACGAGTTCGATCCTGTCAGGGAGCTTCCCACATGGCGCAGCAGAGCTCTCCTGTCTCGCCCGCTGCTCCCCTCAGTGGTGTATTTCAGCAGATCTGTCTGCTCCCCACTCCAGTGAATCCTCTCACCCCCGCCCCATACCTTTGGTCTATATCCAGCTTGTATGCACCAATAAGTGAATCTTATAAAAAAAATTTAAAAAAAAAGAAGAGAAAGTAAGATAGGTTCTGGGTTCAAAACCTGCCTCTATCACTTTGCAGGCTGGGTGACCTTGGCAAGTTGGCTAAGCTTTCAAGAAGCCTTGGGTTTCCAGGGAGACATCGCCCCCTGGTGTTGCAGGCTCTGAGTTACTCGAAAATGAATGGGGCAGGAAGTGTGTGTGTGTGTGTGTGTGTGTGTGTGAGAGAGAGAGAGAGAGAGAGAGAGAGAGAGAGAGAGAGAGAGAGACAGAGAGAGAGAGAGAGGAAGCCCTCTGTTCTCATATTGCTTCCTTGTCTGTCTGTCACTTCCTTTGTCCCAATCACCTTGGAAGGAGATAGCACCTGGATATCCATTGGACAGATGGGGAAACTAAGGCCCAGAGACAGAATCAAAGGGCAAGAGAAAGGCACACAAAAAGAAACAGAGCATGAGAGATGCAGAGTGGGGGACACAGAGACATAAAGAGAGGGAGCTGTCAGAGGGAGAGGAGAGAGAGGAGGAAGATTCAGAGAAAGAGAGACCCACGTCCAGGAAGTCAGATAAGCGCCAGCCTCGGGCCTGAGGCAGAGCCATGGCCGGCTGCGGCCTGGGCACCCACCTTGGGCAGGGTGTATCCTCGGAAGCAGGTGGTCTTGGTGAGGGCGCGGGGTATGCCCATGGGCACCAGTGCCAGCAGCCGCTGGGCCTCGTGCAGAACCGCGTCCGTGTACGGGAGGCGGGCTCGGTCCCCCAGGCCCGGCGCCCGGCCAGCGCCCAGCTCCCGGGCCAGCTCCTCCCGCACGCGTTCTGTGCCCAGAGGAGGTTTGGAAGTCAGAGATGAGGTGGGGCCCTGTGAGCATCCCCTCAGCATCCCCTCAGTAGCCCCATGTTCTTAGGCAACTATGGTTTGGGGTCAGGCTGGCAGTGGGGAGCCTATGATCTATGCACTATCAAGTCTCTCCCAATGCCCACAGCAAACCAACTGTCCCCATTTCCCAGATGAGGAAACCGAGGCCCAGAGTGACACCCCCTCACTAAGGCCACCTGGCCCTCTAGCCCCATCTTCCAGGGCAGCCCATCTGACGGGCTGACAGCATTTAATGCAGTCGCCTGACCGCAAAGCTGGAGTTCCAAGGGTACACCCACGCCCATACCACCCCCTCACCGCTGTGGCTTCAGTTGCTGCCTGCGCCCTGATGACCAAAGTGCTTTGGGTTTCCAGTCCAGCCTGGGGGATCCATGACCCCTGGGTACTTCTCCCCAGGGGACCCCAGGACCCTCTCACCCAAACTGGCTTCAGTGTCTACTGAAAGCAGCTGCTCATTCCTTCTGTCTCTACCTTAGGGTGGTCCCATGTCCCCCCACCCCCTGGGCCTGTGCCCAGACTCCTCCCTCCCATCATTCTTATTTTCGGCTACTGCCCCACTTCCCTCCTCACAGCCTGGCCCAGCTCTGTCCTTTCCCCCATCCTCCCTTCAGTCCTCTCTCATGCCCTTCAATCTGCCTCTTCACAGCAACCCAGACCCATTTCTTCTGAAATGCAAATTTGCCCCTGCCCTCCCCTGCTCAATACCTTCCCATAGCTCTCCGCTACTCAGGAATAGACACACCCTGTGCCACCCCCCTCACTTGGGAGACTTCTCCCATTTCTCACCATCCCTCACACTGCCAGCAGAAGATCCCCAAATTCTTGCTCCCAGTTACCCCAGATGCTGGGCTCATTCTCGCCTCTTCCTCAAGCTCAGGCTGTCCACTCAAGCCCCTGCTTCGCCCCCAGGGCCTGATGGGTGGAAAAGGCTCCTACCTTGGACCTGAGGATACTTCATGAGGAGCAGGAGAGTGTAGCGGGTGGTGGCGCTGACCGTCACGGTCCCGGCGAACAGCAGGTAGATGGCATTCATCAGCAAGTTCTTGTCAGTGAATTCTGTGTTGGCGACTTGTTTCTCCTGGAAGAAACCAGGGGAGGGGCTCAGAACACAGGCCCAGCACAGGCAGGTCAAAGTGCATCAGGGAGTTTAAACACATGATTGGGAAAGTTGGGAAGTGGGCTCTTGATATCAGTTCTTTGTTGCAATGTTTGCAGACATGAAAGAGAATGGCCACTATTTTGAAAAAAATAGTAATAATAAGTGCCGGAGAAGGTGTGGAGAAATGAGAACTCTAGTCATCATGGATGGGAGTGGAAAATGGTGCAGCTGCCATAGAAGATGGCCTGGTGGTTCCTAAGAACTTTACAAGAGAATTCCCACAGGACCCAGCCATTTGACTTCTGGGCATATTCCCCAGAGAACTGAGAGCTGGGTCTCAAAGGCCCGTTCATAGCAGCGTTATTCACAATAGCTCAAGGGCAGAAGCACCCAAGTGTTCACTGACAGATGGACAGATAAGCAAATGTGGACTAAAATATCCATGTAGTAGAATATTTACTTTAAAAAGAGAGGAGGTCCTTGGGGGCCTCCCTGGTGGCCTCGGGGTTAAGTCTCAGCGCTGTCACCACTATACAGCCTGAGTTTGATCCCCAGCCAGGGAGCTGATCCACATGGCGCAGCAGACCTCTCCTGCCTCGCCCGCTACTCCCCTCAGCAGTGGATTTCAGTGGATCCGCCTGTTTTGCTCCCCACACCGTCTCTGGTGAATCCTCTCACCCCCTGCACCTCTGGCCTACACCCCAGTTCTTGTATGCATAAATAAATAAAAATAAAAAGAGAGGAAATCCTGTCACATGCTGTAGCAGGGATGACCCCTGAATGAAATAAGCCAGTCACAAAAGAACAAATACTGTATGATTCCACTTCTGTGAGGTTTGTAGACAAGTTCAGGGAGACAGAAAACACAAGGTGGTGACTGGGGGGGTGTGGGGGGGATTGGATGGGGAGTTGGTAATAGCTCTAAGATTTAGTTTTACAACATAAACAGAGTTCTGGAGATTCACTGCACAGTAGGAATATAATGAATGCTACTGAACATACATTTAAAGATGTTTAAGATGGCAGATTTTATGCTTGGGTATTTTACAATTAAAGAATTTTTTTTTTAAATTTAAAAAATGAAAGAGAAAAGTAACGGGGTCATTGAATTAAGGAAAAAATTGTCTCTCCATGAACAGGGTGGCCGCACTCAAAGACCGTGGCCTGAGTACCTCCCATAATTCCCAAGCTTGTACAATTCAAATCGTTATTGACACAGGAGTTGCCTTAACTTTAATGTTCTCATAGAATAATACATTGTTCTTATATATGTAATAATGTTGACTTTATTGTATAAGGTGATGTTGAAAGGTTTTGTAATTAGATGATGGGGTTCATAAAGCACATCCTGGGGGGGGATGACATAATGATGGGGCTGCTGGTGGCAGGTCATGGGGCTTAGGGCCTGAACAAGGGGGCTAGATGTAGGGAGGAAAAAGGCGAGATGGACGGAGGCCCCCCAAACCTTCCCCACCTGCGTAATCTTCAGCAGGAAGGCATCCACCAGGTCGCGGGCGGGGCCTGAGGCGGCCAGGTTTTTGCGGTGCTGCTCTACCTGCTGGGCAGCGAAGGCAGCCAGGGTGCCCACGTGGCCGAGGAAGTCTGTGTGCAGGCTGGGCAGATGCTGCAGGAGCTGGGAGAACATCTCATAGGTCTGCAGGGGAGAAGAGCAGCTGTTCTCAGGAGGCCTGGCTGGAAGGAGGGATCTCGGGGGTGGGCCCCGGAAGATGGGGGCCGGATGGGACCTTTGGGGAAGGTGGCCAGAGAGGGATCCCCCATCCACTTGCCTGACCCCACCGGGAACTGATCCCCAGCAGGACTCCGCCAGCCGCCTTGACCATGGCCTGGAACTCCTTATCCTTGTAGGGAAAGCGGAGGCCGAAGATGAGGGAGCAGACCATGTTGGAGGTAGCCTGGGCCAGCAGCAGCGAGGGGTCAAATGGCTGTCCTGGGGGGGAGGTCCAGGAGGAGGTGGTGAGGGAGTGGGCGGGGGCAAAGGGGGGCTGACCTGCAGGCAGGGTGGGGCCAGACCCAACCAGCAAGGGACAGGCAGAGAGACAGACAGAAGAAGAGATAGAGAGATGAGAGACACATAGGGAAAGCGATGGACAGGATAAGACAGACATGAAAGAGCCAGACAGCCGGGATGGAGAGCAGCAGAGAAAGGGACAGACATAGGTGAGCCCAGCCCAGCCCCAGTGGGAGGTCCTCCCCACATTCAGCCAGGCCCCTGCGTACCCAGGGCTGAATCCGCCATGCTGACCTTTTGTCCCCCGGAACGCCTCCACCAGATGCCGGACCTCTGCCTGGATCATTTCCTCGCCTTCTCTCTTCCCCATGCCCAGGTCCCGCAGAGCGAGTAGGGTGAATCTTCTTTGCTGCCGCCATCGCTCCCCATTGGAGAAGAAAACCCCTGCACAGAAGGCTAGACTCAAGGAGGGACCGGCCCTTTCCCATCCCCAGGACTGCTCCCGTCCTCCCTGTGAGATTCCCCCAACCGGCCACTCTCCAGGCCCTGCTGAGACCGTACCAGCCTATGCCAAGGATCAGGACTCAGTAGGTGCTCAGGAAGTTGATAACTGGTTCTTCTAGCCTCTGACCTTGGTACAGAGTGACATTCTCCTGAAAACTGGGTAAGTGAAATTATCTACGTTCCTTTTGTCTGTGAATAACCAAGGTGCCTGAAGATTCCTTCCTTCCAACCATGTAACTATCCGCCCATCCTTCCTCCACCCTTTCATCCTCCATGATCCATCCATCATTCATCCTTCTAACTGATACCGGGCAAATGGGGCTTCAAAGTTGGCCACAGGCAGTGCCCCAATTGCTTACTGGTCACTATCTTGGTTCTGCACCCGCACGCACAATTGCAAGACTACTCAGACTTAGGGAACAATAACAATGGGATTTATTTAACAAACAGGGAAGAGCAAAGAATTACTGAAGTCAACATATGGCCGTTTACCTTACTTAAAGCAATGTCCAGTCCTTTAAGCCCCAGAAAAGTAACAAAGGTGGTGTCTTCCCTCTGAGCTCTTCTTCCAAACAACAGGCCACATTTCCAAAATGGCTCTTCCTTTTTCTGCAGATGCGCAGTAGCCAGATTGTAGGCCAGGTTCCGACTCATGAGGACGACACAGAACACAACTGGAGATGCTCCCAGAACTGCCGTAGTGCCCCAGCACAGCACCAGGCCAACGACACTGTAAGGAGCAACTACAGCGGCCAGACGGCCCAACAGACTGCACTTGTGCATTTTAGGAAGGTGTCCCCTTCGGGCCTCTGCCTTCTTCCTTCGGCTGCAGTAAAAACAAAACTGGGAGCAGTTTCCGTCGCTCGGCTACTTGCAAAGCCTCCAAAGTCGCCGGCCCCAAAGTCACTGAAGATTCCAAAAATGCTCAATCCATAACTCTATATCCCGGTGGCTCAAAACTTCCGGTGTCTCCGGGCCTCCCCAGTGGCGCAGCGGTTACGCGCTGTGCTGTGGAGCTGTCGGCAGTGGCGACGCGAGTTCGACGCCCGGCCGGGGAGAGTCCCACATGGCGCGGCAGACCTCTCCTGCCTCGCCCGCTGCTCCCCTCAGCAGTGTGTTTCTGATCTGCCTGTTCTGCTCCCCGCTCCGTCTCTGGTGAACCCTCTCGCCACCCCACGCCTCTGGCCTGCACCCCAGCTTGTATGTATAAATAAAAAATAAATCTTTAAAAAAATAAAAAATAAAAATAAAAAAATAAAATATGTTTAAAAAAACAAAAAAACTTCTGGTGTCTGATTTCCAAACTCTCAATCTTGGCGGCTACACTTTCTGCTGCTGATTCCTGCCACTGATTCCTCTATTCCTACATCATGGCGATTGCTTCCTCTATTCCTTCAGCGTGGTGACTGCCTCTTCCATTCCTACATCATGGCGACTCATTCCTCTATTCCTTCAGCGTGGCGACCACTTCTTCTATTCCTCCATCATGGGGACTGCTTCCTCTATTCCTTCAGCATGGCAACTGCTTCTTCTTTTCCTACATCATGGCGACTGACTTCCCCTTCTCCTTCAGTAGCTTTTATTTCTCATCAGAATTTTCCACCCCAAACTGCAGACTTAGCATTTTCCCTGGGGCTATTCATTCTCATCAGCAAACCCCCTCCAGGGGGGCACCACCTTTACTGGACTTTGGACTCAGCCACCATCCATCCTTCCAGCACCTCCAACAGCCATTCACCCATCATCATCTATTCGTCCGTCTGTCATCCATCGCCCATCCTTCCATCCACCCATCAACAGTCACTCATCCATCCAACATCCATCCTTCCAGTCATCATCCATCCCAACATTTGCAGGGCAATATTGAATCCCACGCCCCGTGTCATTTGGAGAGGACAATGGAACTGCACTTTATTCCTTTATCCAACAGACCTGCTCTCACAGACCTTTCCCTTCTCTGAACTCCCACCTCCACCTGTAGAATGCTGACCTGTGGTGGCCTCTGGCTGGACGTCTTCTGCCCAACCCTCCATCTACTGTGTTCCAAACTGGCCTCAGCATCCCCCTTCCTTCCTGTCTTGGCCCCCACTCCCTGCGCACTGCCCGTCTCCTAACCACCCCCCACCTTCCCCTCAGCCATGCCCCATCCCATCTCCTTCCCGGGCTCCCGCGGAACAAACAGGTCTCTCTTACTCTGACTACATCCCGTCCCTGCTTAAAGTCAAATGCTCCCAGCAAAATGCAGAGCCCAAGCCCTCCAGTGTGACTCAGGCCCCGCGTGAGCAGGCTTGCCGACTTCTCCAGGCTTGTTACCCATGCGGCAGCCACCGCGCCGGCTTTTCTCACTCGCTCGGCGGGGTCAGAACCCTGCTTCACACACAGCCTTTGCCCCCATGTTCCTTCTGCTTGGGTCACCCAGTCTCCACCCTCACCAAAGGAATTCCATTCATCCTTCAGATGTCAGCTCTGAGAGGGCTTCCTGATTCCTCCCATTCTCTCTCCTTCCTTCTCTTGCCAGTATAGACCATGTCCTGCTCTCAAAATGGTCACCTCTCATTTGGAAAGCTACTCTCTCCTTCCATTTCTTATTACAAGCCCCTCTCTGCCCCGGTGAGACAGGCCACACATCGATCTCGGTCATCCCTGCAACGTTCCACATGAGGTCACGTGTCAGTGGGATGAATGAATGCTTCCCCTCACCTCCGTGCTCCCGCCACGCTGGCCTCTGCCTGGAAACCCTTCCTGCTCAAGGAGTCTCAGCTCAGCCGCTTCAACCCTATTCCACCAAACAGGCTAGGCCAGGTGCCTCCCCCCACCCCGACCTTGACCTCTGAACTGTCCTTGTCACAGGGGCAGGTTGCTGGCCTCTGGCCTAGGGGCTCTGGGGGAACAGGGTCATCAGTGCTGCTGGGTTCCCGCAGGGCCTGATTTCAGTCTCAGCGCGAATAACCACGGTAGGGTGGAGGTCGGCGCTTGCCTGGGGGCTCTGCCTGTATCTTGCAGCCTGGCTGGGGCAGGGCAGGAAGGTCACAAGCTCTGAGGGAAGATCTGGCCTCCTTGTTCCCCTTATGACTCACCATGGCCATCAAAGGTGCCGTCCAGCGTCGCCAATGTCCCCCGCCCGCTGAACTCCTCGGCCTGGCCTCCCAGGGCCTCCTGCACGGCCTTGTGCCCGACCAGGACCACCACGCGACGCCGGGGGCCCAGGTACACGGTGAACACAGGTCCATACTTGTGACTCAGCTGGGGACAGGGAAGGAGAAGGGGGGGCACTGTGGGGTACACTGTGGGACTTCCAGTTCCACGGTCACGCCAGCGCCCCATCATTGGATGAGGCACTTGCTCTCTGAGATCCCTCACCCTCAGCCCTTCCCTAAATCGAGCCCTTCCTCTTTTGTCAAGAGGTTCCCGGCTCCCTTTCCTAAAAGCCCCACTCAGCAACACACTGGCTAGTCCCCATCCCCTTCCCTCGAGCGCTCTAACTTGTCCTAACTTCTGACCCCGGGACAACCAGAAACCCATCCCAACGCCCTCAACTCCAACATGGCAGCTGCCTGCCAGGTCTCCCATAATGCCTCACCGCTCTGCCCCTCCTGCATCTAGCCAGCCTTCCAATCACTCCTGAGCTCTCAACACCTGGAAAAGACACGGCTGCCAGCCCAGCCCCATCTCTGCCCAGGAGCCCAGCCCCCCGCCAGGCCCTGAAAGTTCCAGGCTGCTTCTGAATGGGGAGTGATCTCCATGGCCCCCACCTGGCAAAGACTGGGCCCCTCTCAGCCTTCAGCCCTGCTCTCCTTCCCTCTTGGTCCCAGGGACTGTCAGCTTCCTCCCGGCTGGGCCCCACCTATCTGTCCCCACGCCCCCATCTGCTGACAGATTCCTGGAACCTCCAGTCTCAGCAGCCTCCACTTCCCGGTGCCCCCCCCACCCAATTCAGGATACCTCACCTGTGGGGCCCAGCCACCTCTCGGGGCCAAGCCCACCCACAGCCATCACACCTGGACTCCTCTCCACTGGAAGGCTTTCAGCTCTGGGCCCCTGACCCCTCCACCACCCAGGATTTTGTGGGTCCCTCAGCTTGGGGACCCTTGCCACCCAGGACCCTGCTTCCCTGCCCTCACACCCTCTCCGGGGATTCCGTGGGCAGCTGACCCCGTCCCTGCTGGCCCAGGTCCTCCTCGGGTCTCCCCAGCCTGGGTCCCCCGCCTGCCCCACTCCAGGCCCCCCAGCCCCTTGGTCCAGGTCCCCAGCTCCTGCCACCGCCCTAGGACACCCGAGCTTCTCTGTCCTGACTGACACTCCTGTCTTTCCCCCTCTTAGCCCCAAGGGTCTCTGGCTGGGGGCTCTCCTCACCCGCAAGAGCCCCTGGTACAGCGCCCCGGGGCGGAGCTGCAGGAGGTTCCCCAGCAGCGGCAGCGGCGCGGGCCCGGGGGGCAGGTGGCCTTGGGTGCGGGCGCCGAGCAGCAGCAGCAGCGCCAGCAGCAGCAGCAGCAGCAGCAGCGCCCAGGTGCCGAGCGCCTCCATCTCGCAGGTCGCCTCCTCCTGCTCGGGCGGCTCCACGCGGCGGGGCCAGTGAGGGGCGGGAGCCGGCGCCTCCCAACCCCGCGAAATCTGGCGGAGGGGGCGGGGCAGCTAGCTCCGGGCGGGACTTTCTCCCCGCCGCCGCATTTCTTTCTACAAAGGCACTGCGGCCGCCTGTTTCGGGGACACAGGCTGTAACACAGGTGTGTCTCTGGTCACCTCGTTTGGCCCGGTGTTGGGGGGAGTTTGTGGGGGTGTCGGAGACAGCGCCTCGGGTCCCAGGTAGGGCGGGGACCAAAGGGAGGAACCTGGAAGTCAAGAGAGACTTTGGCCTCCTACTAAGGCCACGCCCAGCGCCTGACTGACCCGCCGCCCCCCAACCCCCCACCCCCCAACTTTCGTTGTAATGGGGTGTGTTCACCTGTGCGTACAGATGTGAAATCTAGGGCCAATCTTTCATCTTCACTGTGCACTAAAAGAGACTTGACCTTTAAGGATAAAGAATCTAAGGTTCAGAGAGGTCATTCAATTGGTCGTAGGTAACACAGCTAACAAGTAACAGAAGGACCCTGCCCTCCCAGCGATCATTCACCTGCAAATGATGTGGTAGATAAATGCTATTTTAGGTAGTGCAGAGACCTGCAGGGGGAATGGGTTTGTGGAGGAAGAAGACGGTTAAGGTCAGGTCATGCTGTCTGGTTCGCTGCAGTCTCTCCAGCATCTGGAGCATCCAGTACATGCTCAATAAAATACTTGTTGCATGAAAGACTGAATGCAGGAGATGAAGTCAGCGAGATCTTCCTCTTGGAGGACCCTGGAAGAGACTTTACATTTTATTTCTAGTGCAAAGGGAAGCAGTTGAGGGTTTCCAGACAAGCAGTTACTCAGTTTGCTTTGCATTTTCACTGAACATTTTTATTTATTTATTTATTTTCAAGTAGAAAAGCTGGGGTGAAGGCCAGAGGTGCCGGGGCTGTGTGTGTGTGTGTGTGTGTGTG
>PVIJ01001767.1:0-185418 GCA_004024925.1 Scalopus aquaticus
TGTATAGTTTCAGGAATGTGTCCATATCCTCTAGGTTGTTATACTTGTTTCCGTATAGCTGTTTATAGTAATCTCTGATTATTTTTTTTATTTTTGCTGTGTCCGTTGTGATTTCTCCTTTTTCATTTATGATCCTATTTATTTGTGTTTTCTCTCGTTTTTTCTTTGTAAGCCTGGCTAGTGGTTTGTCTATTTTGTTATTATTGCCTTTATTATCCATGGCTTCAAATTGTTACCTGTTCTTTCTATGGTTTTTCTCCCTCTTTTTTTTTTTTTTGTCCTCTGTCAGTTATCTTTCTGTGTTCTAATTGACAGTATTTTAATTTTTAACCTGGTTCATGAAGTTGTGACTATGGCTATGCGTAGTCTTTATTTCTTCCAAAATTTCTGATTCTAGGTTGAATTATACACAAATTATATCACTATGTAGCGAAATTATAGGTAAATGACAGTTTTATAAGTAGTTTCATGATCTTCTCTACATGAATATTATAACAATTTTATTTGCTTTTCCAGTATGCACTCTTAAGAGTTAATTGATTCTAAATTGCTTCTTTTCCTACAGTTTGCAGTCTGTGCTGGAAGATCTCCTGGTTGCTACTTCTGATGGACTTCTTCATCTTATTCACTGGGAAGGAATGACAAATGGAAGGAAAGCCATCAACCTTTGCACAGTGCCCTTTTCTGTGGATCTGCAGTCATCTAGAGGTAGTTATACTTTCTGCAGAGTAGGGTAGAACCACCTATTTAATATTCATTGTAATTAGACATTTTCTATGATGGATGTTGATTTTCTTGTACTTGAGAATTATGCTAGGGAGGAGGAAGAGAGTGAATGTAAGAGTGGGGGAAGAGAGGGAGCAGAGGGAGGAATTTAATTGCTCAGTGTTTTTTCATTTTTTACCCATTTAACTATTCTTCCAGGATTTGTAAGCAAAATGTGAGAGTTATTTATTATATTTGTGTTCATATTTCATATACTTTTTCATCAGCAGGTTCATTCCTGGGCTTTGCAGATGTGCATATCAGAGACATGGAATACTGTGCTACACTTGATGGATTTGCTGTTGTGTTTAACGATGGCAAAGTTGGTTTTATTACACCAGTGTCGAGTAGATTTACTGCAGAGGTATGACTTACTTTGCTTACTTTCTTTACGTTTCTATTTGCATTTCTTATTAAGTCCCATACATTCCTTATTTAATATTGTAGGGGTTGTTGATTTTTTTTTTAATCAAAACAATTCATGTAAATAGCTTAGACTATTCTGTTAGATATATTGAAGAGAAATGATAATTCCTACAACCCTCTTCTCTCTTCTTGACCATTTTCCTTTCTTAAGGCAACTACTTTTTATTTCCTTACTGGTTATTTTTGCTTATGTATCACCACTGCTCTGAATATTTACTTTAATTTTCATTTTTTAGGCCATGTTCATTTACTTCCCACTGTGGAAAATTGTCTTTCAGTTTTCTTTTTCTTGCTGCAACTACACTCATGTATTCCCCCCATATTTCAACATAGGTGTTGTAATTTTTAGATTATTCATTGTCTATACTGTTGCTTATTAAACCTGAGCCATGTAATATGTTATATTTCCTTTCCTGCAGATTTTTCTTCCTCCTGGAAATTAATAATTGTTCTTTATGAATGCTTTGTTTTCATGTATTTTTTAATGTACCATTACCTCAACCACACATTCTCAATTGGTTATGCCATCTTTTCAATTCTTTCAAAAGCATTAAGTGTTTTATCCATTTGATCTTCTTGAAATTTTCTGGAGCCTTTAGGTCTTCTCCACACTGAACTGGTTGCTCACAATACTCATCTTTACCTTACTTAACATGGTTGTACTTTTATGCTCTCCATCATCATCTTGATTCTTTTTAGACTTTAATTTTTATGAGATACTTTCATAGTAAATGGTTAATTAGTATGTGGATAGTTAATATATGAATTTCGTTCAGGGACCAACACCTAAAATAAAAATTTGAACTAATTGAAAACATCTTCACCATAATTTAGTTTATTCCTTTCTTCTTCTTTCTCTATCCAGTATTCATTGGAGAACAGTCTTGGAAACTTTGCACAGATTATATGCTTGACTGGTTCAAAATTCTGGGATGTGAGTTAGGACAGAGTTAGTGTCCAAATACAAAATATAAACTTTGATTTACTTTATTTTCAGTTTGGTGTAGAAACTACTGGGCTTTTGTTTTTGTTTTCCAAAGAGAAATCTTCAGGTTTTTTCTTGGGTTGCAGGTTAGCTGTTTCTTAGGTTCTCGGTTTGGGGAGGTCTCTGGGAAGTCCTACCTACTACTTCTACTGGCCATCCTTGCTTTTTTTTTAGTTCAGCATTTCAGAGATCTCAATTCATTTTTGTGTACCATGCAGTGTAAATTTATCTGTTTTTTAACATTTTTCGATCAGCTAAGAATTCCGCTCAACTGTATACTTCCCAGTTTCCAACATTTTTTTGATGCAGCCCTCTTTGTCCTTGTCCTTTTATGCTTTTTGAAAACAAGCTTTTCTGTTTTAAAAGTTGGGGTTTTAAGAGTCAGAGAAGCAAGATACTCCTTTTCAGTCAGCTCTCTTACTAGAAGGGATTTAAGTTTTGCAGGCATTTTTTTTCTCTCTGATATTTTTATTATTTCTTAATAATTTTCCATTATCAGTTTTACTCAAATAGTAAGGTGCTGAATAATGAATTTGTAATAATGTCAATATCAATATATAAGAATAAAAATAAACTTGGAAAACCTAAATTTTTTACAGTATACATATTTATTTGTGATTATGTTTAGGATTTGTTTTGTTTGTTTGTTTTAAGATTTATTTATTCATGCATACAAGCTGGGGTACAGGCCAGAAGCATGGGGCGGTGAGAAGGTTCACCAGAGACAGAGTGGGAAGCAGTACAGGCAGATAGAACAAAGTACACTGCTGAGGGGAGCAGCGGGCGAGGCAGGAGAGGCCTGCTGTGCCATGTGAGAATCTCCCTGGCCAGGCGTCGAACTCGTGTCGCCGCTGCCGACAGCTCCACAGCGCAGCGTTTAACCGCTGTGCCACCAGGGAGGCCCTAGGATTTGTTTTTACTGAAATCAAAAATAGAACTGAAAAAGGGATTGACTCTTCCTGAGCATTAGCATTTATTAGTATTTGATTGAAGAAAAGTTACTAATAAATTTAAGGATTTAAAATAATAAACAGGGGCCTCCCTGGTGGCGCAGCGGTTGAGCGCTGCGCTCTGGAGCTGTCGGCAGCAGCAACGCGAGTTCCACCCGGCCGGGGAGATTCCCACATGGTGCAACAGACCTCTCCTGTCTTGCCTGTTCTGCTCATTGCTCTGTCTCTGGTGAACCCTCTCGCCGCCCCACACCTCTCGCCTGTACCCCAGCATTGTATGCATAAATAAATAAATCTTAAAAAAAAAAAGTTTAAAAAATAAAATAATAAACGTAGGTGAATGTTATTAAATGTTATAAATTGAAAGTGCAAGTGATAATAAAAACAATACCTATGTATTAGGAAATATGCTAGTGGCATATGTATATTAACTGTAAATCATAAAAATCTAATTGGCATTATTTAATATATTTAGCAGATATGTTAAAATATGTCAAATTATGACACTCTGCTCAAAACTTTTTGGTAAGAGTAAATAATAAGGACAAAACATGCTAAATACAGTAGAGCACTGGAGATAAAATATTTTTTAAAAGTTCTAAGTCTCTGGAGTTCTAACAAGACAGCAAAAAAATTAAAAGACTAGGGAAGACTCAGTGCCGAGTGAGCTAAGCCCTGTGTTTGACTCTGCAATGAGCATGAACAAATGAGGAAATATGCAGCATGGATGATTCTCACAAACATATTGAGTGAAGACAGCTAGACACAAAACAATATGTGCTATGATTCTGTTTTACTTAAAATTGAAGGAAATATAAAAACATACGTAGTCTAAATTTGTGTGTGGAGGCATGTTTAAGTGGCAGTGACTTAAAGGAAAAATATGTAAGTATGTAAATTGGCTACTTTGGTGATAAGGGTGAAAGTATAGTGATTTGGAATTGCGCTGTTGGAGGACTTCATGGTACTGATAATTTTTGACTTGAGTAGTAATTCCACAAGTGATTATAGTGTGATATTGCAATGTACAGTTTTGTTTTGTATTTGCTGTAATGTATTATATCTAAATGCAAAAGGTTAAAAATAATTAAAGATACTCCTGTGATCCCATACATAAATTGGAAAAAAAAATAAAGTTTTTATTGTGGCTTTCATGTAAAAGCCTACTATGAATCTGTGTTGTTACATTTTTTTCTCTTTTCCCCCATTGTGCTCCATTCCATTGGCACAAGCCTCTTCCATGGTCTTTTAGTATATTAGAAATGCTAATAGGAAAGGGCCTTTGAGTTGTTACTTCTCTAGTGCTTTCATCAAAGGGCATCTTCATAGGGAAAACAGTTTAATATTATGTCCTTTTCCCATAATTTCTATAGCATTACCTACCTCCAATATACTGTACTTGTTAGCCTCCTATTGCAAGACAGGGATATGGGATCTTGGTTTGTTTGATACCTGCAATATCCTCAGCATCTAGACCAGTGCTGGTGAATAGTGGAAACTTTGTTATAGGAATGAATGGATGAATTTCAAGCTAAGCAGGGGTGCCCAAAAAATAATGCTCAATATTGTTTTCACCATTTGTATTACATAAAATAACATCTAGTTATATTACTAAAATTGGAAAATAAAAGTCCTACAAAAAAGTAAATATTACATGTTAGTGAATTTGGAATTTACATAAAATTTATAATTCTGTATTTGTAACAGAGGTAGATCTTCAAATGGTTGGGATAATCCAAAAATAAAGTAGGAAGCTGTAGTGTGCTATTTATTGTACTCACTGCACTGAGAATCATGGTGATCTTTGCCTTAGAATTTATAATCTAATATGTTCTGAATTTGAGAAATAAGAGAGACAACTAAGTTGAATCTTTTCTGGATCTGTTTTCAGAATTCAATAGCTTATAAAGGTAATGTTAGTCATTGAATGCTTAATTTTTTGAATGCTAGGCATTGCATTACATTATGTGGTTTACATGTATGTATGGTCTCATTTAATCTTCAAAACATTCTAAGAAGTAATTACAGATAGGGAAAACTGAAGCTTGGCAATGTTAAATAATCATTTCAACAAATGAATGGTAGGCCTAAGATGTATGCCAAATGCCATGCTATTAACCATTATACTGTTACAGAGTAAAGGAATAATAAGCTTTTGCAAGTCATGAGTCACTCCTGATGATAAACCAAATAAAATACTGTTTTCCACTCATTGGGAAGTTGTAAACACTATGTGGTTGAAAAGGAGAAAAATAATAATGATCAAGTTAGATGCAGTTTCTGCTATCAAAATTTACATTCTAATAAAAAAGTCATCATTTAATTTAAATTTGGAAATTAAGTACCCATTTTGCAGTGTTTGTAAATTGTCACTGACCTGAATTCATTTGGGAATATTCATTGAACTATTAATGAAATTAATGTTTTAAGAGAAAATTAAGATGGTAGTCCTAGGAAAGTCCTAGTCCTAAATAGGAAATTTTCCTATTCAGATGAAATTAAGTAAAACCTTAGGAAACTGTATGTTTATGATGGAGAATTATATTAACTACAGTATATCTTAGCAAATACTTTTTAAACCCTAAATATTTTTCTGTATTATAGCAGCTTCATGGAGTTTGGTCACAAGATGTTGTTGATGGGACTTGTGTTGCAGTAAATAACAAATACCGACTAATGGCATTTGGCTGCGCAAGGTAATTGATAGACTTCTGCATTTTTAGAATCATTGCCAAAAATAATGCTTTTAAAAACCATAAGATGTTCTTAGCACATGATAAAGTTTGTCATGCCTATCATAATTTGTGAATCAGTCTTATGTAAAATCTAAATTTATTAGATTGAAGCTAACATTTAAAGGGCTTATTTTTACTTTTGAGCTTTTTGCTTTGCAAAAACAAGCTTTTATTGGTAGTTAATTGAATTACCACTTAAAAAGATTAAATCAGTTAAAGATTTAGGTTCATTATTATTTAAAAAAGGATCAGGAAGATAGTTTTCTTTACTAAAAGTCCTTTTCTTTAAGATATCAGTGTTGTGACATTACCTTGGATTAGTGAGTGTGACTTAGTCAACAAGCAAATTTAAAACTAAAACATAATAATACTCTCTTGCTTAAAGATAATGTAGACTTCAGAAGTAAAATTGAATACAAATTATTCATTCAAAAATATATGTGAGTCTGTCGTGTATCAGACACAGTGCTAAGCATTAAGTATCCGTTACAGACTTTGTGTCTTACGGTTTAGCTCAAATAAAAACGACTATCAGACAGTTAAGGTAATGCTTTGCAATGAGATTATAGGCTTTTTCGGTTTCAATACTCTGCCTTAAATGTAAAATTCCACTTTGCCCTAAAAATGAGATTTAGAAGTTCTGTAGGACATAGATCTAATATAGTCTCCAGCTATAGCAAGTATTACAGTACTTGTATTATTATAAGTAATATATATGAGTAATTAGTATCGTTATAAGTTGCCACCTTTATTACATGCTCAATAATTTCTAAGTAAAGTAGGGAATCCTCATTTTTAACACACCTCTCACTGAAAAGTATGAGTAAATTTAAGTTGGTCTGAGAGAAGGAATATAATTTTTTTCATCTTCATGATTTGATTTGGTCACAGTTTGTTTAGAATCTTTAAATATTATGTTCACAAGTACATTTTGACTGTAATTTTCCTTTTTCTCTCCCTTAACCATAATTAAGTCGAAGAAGGATTCTTTTCATTCACAGTTCATCTTTGTGTGGTAGAATTTATCAGTGAACTTTCATTGTAGGAATTTTTTCCATTACTGACTAATTCAGTTTTAAAAATAGATTTAAGACAATTTTAGATTGTCCATCTTTTCCTACATCATATTAGCAAGTTCTGTTTTTCTAGGAATTGGTTTTATATATACTATCAAATTTATTGGCATAAAGTTTAAAATAAATTATGATACAAACACTCGTCTGTTCTCACTGGGTCAAGAAATAGTACATTGCCAGCCAGTGTAAGTTTTATTTCTACTACTTCCTAATCACAGCTCCCATTTGACTTAATTTTAAAGATAATCAGTTTTGTCTCATTAATCATTTACTTTTCTTTATGGTTTTAACATCCTTGTATGCATTCTTAAAGAGCTTAATATAGTTTTACCTGATTTTGAACTTCATATGAATAAAATCACATTGTATTTTGTGTCTTCTGTCAGTCACCAGCTCAGAGTAGGCATTCAGCAGTTGTCAGACACAAAGCAAACATGAGTAAGTACCTGCTAGCCACTTAGTACAGTCTTTCAGCGAGATGTCTAATTAGTAATCTGGAAAAATATCTAGCCTAGGCTTAGACGTCTGACTAAGATGGCATAAATGATCAGATTTTCTCTCCTGCCTGAATATGAAACTGCTGTTTTGAATGTAAGACTTGGGACATCAGGCAATAAAGGACAGTGATTCCTGAGAAAAAAAAGCAAAACTCTATAACCCAACTTTTATTATTTTGAGAGAGTTTCCAGGGCATACCACAAGGATAGAGAGAGAGGACCTAACAGATTCCTTTAGTGAGTACTTGGAAATAAGAGTCTGGGGAGACCAAACAAGATAGGGCTCACAGGACAGACACCAAATGAAAAAGAGTGGCGCAAAGGGAGAACTCCAAAGAGCTGTAGAGCATCCCATTTGAATATTAAACTGAGTTATGGAAGATATAAAAAAGACCCAAGTCAAACAGTGTTGGATAATAGGTTAATAAATATGAAGACCATAGCAAGCGAAATTATCCAAATTGAAACCGTGGGGGTGGGGAGGGAGAAGTAAAAGCAGAAGTGGACTATTATTGTAGATATTTAGTCCTATTCCTAATTCTTGAGACCTGACTGGAAATGATGAAAGCTGCTGTGGGTAAAACTGTATGACTTCTATCATGAAGGGGGATGCATAAGTGCCAGAACATTCTGGCAGTTGTAAGCCAACATCATCCTACTGTGTGTAAAAGCAGTGTTGGATTTAATAGCATTTAAAAAAGAACTTGGTGTTGTCAGTATAAATTACCCATGTTGATGAAGGGCCCTTCCTCATTCACTTGCCCCTTTGCTTAGATATTTTCCTTTCTCTATCAGGGCAGTTCATTAATCTGGAATTTCTGTACATCAGTTAACACAAATTTACTTAACTACTTTGAAAGTTTTGACTATATAAAAACAATTATATTGCACATATATATCTGCTATCCACTTTAATGCACGTGATTAAAGTTCATTCATTTTCAGGCTGTATGGTATACTATATGAATATGCTACAGTTTATTTTTCCTTTCTGTTATTGCTGGACATTCAGAATGTTTATTTTTTCCCCCCAATTATACACAGTACTATAATGGACTATGTGTTGTGTGTGTCTCTTGATAAACATAGACAAGGGTATTTTAGGGCTATATGTAGAAGTAAAATTACTAGATTACAGAATATGCATTTGTTCAAATTTATAAGATTGCAAATTATTTACAACATCATTTTCGATCTAGTTTATACTCCACCAATGGAATATAATTCCATAATGCTGCTTGTATATTTCTTTTCACTAAAAGTTTGTTTTTTACAGTGGTTCCGTACAGGTTTATACAATAGATAACACCACTGGAGCTATGCTGCTGTCTCATAAACTAGAGCTAACAGCAAAACAATATCCTGGTGAGTCTTTTCTTTCAACATTTTTAATGTACAGGTAACGATATGCATAATAAATGCTGATTTTTAAATTAAATGATGCATGCTATGGGTCAAATATTGTTAAGACATTTTATAATAATATTTTATGTAAACCAAGGATTTATGGTTAAGTAGAGAAACTCCTGGGATACTTCATTTACCCTTTCAATTAGACCTTTCTATCCTCAGTTGTTTTTTTTTTTAAATATTTATTTATACATACAAGCTGCGGTACAGACCAGAGGTGTGGGGCGGTGAGAGGGGTCACCAGAGACAGAGTGGGGAGCAGAACAGGCAGATCAGAAGTACACTGCTGAGGGGAGCAGTGGGCAAGGCAGGAGAGGTCTGCTACGCCATGTGGGAATCTCCCCGGCTGGGCATTGAACTCACATAGCCACTGCCGACAGCTCCACAGCCCAGTGCCTAACCGCTGCACCACCGGGGAGGCCCCTCTATCCTCATTTTTAGCCCCTATATTCCTTGTCTGGAATTTACTCTGTCTCAGACCTGATTTCATTGATTGCTTCTATTATTTCATGCCTCCTTCAGTTTATTTATTCAACAATTACTTATTGAGTGCCACTGTCGGCCAGAATTTTTAAATGTGGATACACAGGAGTAAACAAAAGTCTCTTTCTGAACTCCTTAATGGATCTTTAGTGACTCTTCTTCCACATAAGTCTAAACCATATGTCATTGGAAATGCTTTTGACTGAAATTAACGGAAAATCTGACTTTTGGTGGTTTAAAGGATTTATTTTCTCAGATAGCAAAAAAATCCAAAGGTAAGCTGTGACTGGCATTCATCTGGCCTTTACTTCATGAATACAAGGTAGCTCCCAAATTCCATGTATTACTTCTATATGAGTCAAGAAGAAAGGAGGGTACAGGACATAATCTGGCTTTTGTTTGTTTGTTTGAATCAGGAAAGCAAAAGCTTTCCCTGAAGCATCTCTACCTCTTACCTGCTCCAACCATGTTCTACTTACATTTAATTGATCATAATTATGTCACATAGTTACCCAAAGCTTTTCCAAACTTTTTAAAGCCTTTAATTGGCAGACATGAGCAAAGAGAAACAAGAATGGGAGTAAAAGTTAGATTAATAACCAAATTACAGTGTCCACCACATGTGTGACACACAAGGTATTTTGCCAGATCTGACATTATGTCTTGGTTTACTCTGCCCTTACTGTTTCTGTAATCTTATAATACCCCATCTTAAAAGAAATACCAAGTGTTCTCTTTAATAAGTAAACAATAGTATCTATAGTATTCATTAGGTATAAACAATAAGTCTCTAGCCTACAAACTAGTAGAATTTAAACAGAATAATACACATCAATGGAATGAAAAAAGTTTTTATTTTTAAACATTTCCTACTATGAGAATGTCCGTGCCTGTCACACTGTTTAATTTCTCAAAGCTTGGAGTCACATTGATTACAAATACCCACATTTCCTATTCCACCTTGAATTTTTATACTCTTTTTTTTTAAAAAAAAAAACTACAGCAACTACTAAAAACTCATCTCCACAAAAATGTAAGTGACATCAAAATAAAAGAGTACCCTGATGTTACAACTGTGAACCTTCTGGAGCTAATAGCTTACATAGTGTCCAACAGATACTATGTATCACTAAATTTCTCTTGAAAATTATCTGGTAGGCCCTCTACCCCCAAGAATTTTCTGTAGTGCTCTGAGTTACCTCAGCACGCAGGCTGAGAACTGCAATCTTAAGCTTTACAAATTACATCCTTGAGAGTCAGCCTCTGACTCTCATACTTTCTCTTTACTTGAAATTTCCCGTATTTTTACACAGGAGATGTATTTTCATCTTTCGAGGTAGTTCAAGTGAAATCCCATTTTATGAGCTAGATAAAATACAGTTTCCTCCTGTGTCCCGTTATACCTCGTATATATGCTATATGCATCTTTCTTACCTCTGATAATGCTTTATTGAATATATAAGTTAACATGTTTTTTTCCTCCTAGACTGTAAGCCTGAAGTATAGGATGTATCTGTCTCTTCACACCAAGTTACTTTGGCAGAGTGAGAGGCACATAGTAAAAATGGAGTGAATGAATCAGTATCTTTTTAAAATTGAGGACAGTTACCTTTCTGGGATTGTATTTGAAAGTCAGTAAAATCTCATTACTATATGTCTCAAAAATTTATAATGTACTATTTCCTATATGCATTTTAGTAATAGGTGCTCTTTTCAAATTGTTTTACCCCTCCCCCAAATTTAGATATGTTCCTATATTAAGAATAATTGCTCTAAGATGATACAAATGTCTCTGATGTTTGGTGTCAGAAAAAAATTCAGAGCACTCATCTAAATTGAATTTAATAATAACTTCTTAGCCTTGAGGAGAAAGCTGAGGTATATCATGTCAAAATTTCAGATAAATGTTAGCATATTTAACTGTTAATGTTTATAGTGTTAACCATACTTACACCTGTCTTTTTTGTTCATTTCCTTTAACAACTCATCCCTTCCACTTTGAGACCATTTTGAATTTATTTTAGTGAAGTTTTTGATATTGTAAACTATTTTTGGGGAGGGGGTCTGGGAATGCATTTATTTTGCCCTTGTGATTTAAATATAGTATACAATTTTCAGTTGACAAATTTTTAAATCTATACATTGAAGAAGTTACTCCTTTGGACTTCAGTTGTTACTGTTTTGTAGTTTCCAAGTCAAGCTACATTTCCTTTATCTTGAGACTCAGACTTCCTGATCCCAAAGATTCGTATCTTTCAGTTATTCTGGAAAATACTGGTGTTTTCTCTCTAACTATTGCCTCTTCCTTAATATTTTTGTGGAAGTCTAATTAGACATAGGTTGTACTTGCCCCTGTATTTCTTAACCTGTCTTTTAAATTTCTTTGTATCTTTGTTTCATTAGATTACATTCTAGAAAGTTTTCCAAGTTGTAGGTATTCAAGCAAGTAGTTGCCCAAAATGGTGTCTACGTCCTCTAAATTACTTGGGCACTGAATTTGTTCTGCATAGATTAAGTCAAGGTTTGTAACCTTCCTGAGTTTAAGTAGTCTTAAATGTGCAGGATTCATCTTATTCGTTGAAGCCTTCATCCTTTCTGAATATTTCAACTTGAAGAGACACACTGTAAGATATACTAAGTATTTCTGAAACAATATATAACTCTTTTCATGATTTTTTAACAGACATTTGGAATAAAACAGGAGCTGTGAAATTGGTCAGATGGTCTCCTGACAATAGTGTTATAATGGTGACCTGGGACTATGGAGGCCTTTCTCTATGGAGTGTGTTTGGAGCCCAGCTGATTTGTACACTTGGTGGAGATTTTGCGTGAGTCTATAAATACAAATTTTAGATAAAATAACTCCATTATCTTTCAAACACTATACACACATGCATGCATATATATATTTACACACACACACACACACACAGGAAATTTGTGTCATATAGTTACCCATTTGATTTTTTTTTTAAAGATTTATTCATACAAGAGCTGGGGTGTAGGCCAGAGGTGTGGGGGGTGAGAGGATTCACCAGAGACAGAGTGGGGAGCCGAACAGGTGGACTGACTGAAATACACTGCAAAAGGGAGCAGCAGGCAAGATAGGAGAAGTCTGCTGCACCATGTGGGAAGCTCCCTGCTTGGGGATTGAACTCGTGCTGTAGTGGCTGCCAGTTGCTTCATAGTGCTGACGCTTATCCCCTTGTGCCACCAGGGACGCCCCCATTTCTTTTATTTAACACTTAATCACAAAACAGTTTGTATGGTGCAAAATTAATTTATTCAAAATGTATTGAGTCTCAAAACATCCATCTTATTAAAACTGAACATTCAGTTAAAATGCATTTATTTGTTGAACCCCGTTGTGTATATAATAGCATGTTAGATTTAAGGTTAAATTAGTGTTCTGCCTTCAAGTAGTGTATTCTCTAGTAAGAATGGTAAGACGTGTGCATAAATAATTACTAAAAAGTGGAAAATTACATTATCTCATTGGGTTTGGGGGGTGGGTTGTTATCTCTACCCTACTCATGTACTACTTCCCTGAACCTCAGTCCTGACAAAATGAACACACCTAACCAAACTGCATGATCTTGTGAAGATACTTAGAACCTGTAAGACTGTGTCTCAGTGATATAACTGAGTGTCTTGATCTACAGTCTTAAATTTCATGCATTATGTAATTTGAAGATTCTTTTAAATAAGTTTCTATTCTCTTTCAGTTATAGGTCTGATGGTACCAAAAAAGATCCCCTTAAGATCAGCTCTATGGTAAGTATTTTCTATAAAAAATTAACAGTATGAGAAACTTGAAATTTTTTTCTATCCTTTTTTCTGATTTTGCTTTTGCTTAGATATGTCCAGCAAGCCCCTGTTAATTTTCAAATCATGCCTTTGTTTTTTCAAAGCATACCTCATTTTTAGTGACTCATTAGCACCTATTTCTCATGACCTTTCTTTTACCATAAAGTGAAATGCTCATTGGGTGTTTTACTTGGAAGACATATACTTGCACATTATTTGAACATACTTTGAAAATTTTCCATAGGTGTATGTAATGAGATCTGTAGTCACTGTAATAACAGTTTTATTTATTACCTATTTTCAAGTGTTTGTGTAGAAAGCAGTGAGGTGTAACCCATCTTCACATAAAGACATTTTCTTTTTTATAGCCCCTTTGTGCATACCATCTTTGTGAAATTAGTGACTATGAGACTTGACTTGTTTTACAGAGGAAGCTTTTTCTCTGATCTTGGATTTCTCAGATCATCTCACCATGATTGCCATAAAATAGTTCTTCCCAACATTTCACTACTGAAGACCAATTTGATATCTCTTCCTACCTTGTTTAAAATTTAAAATAAATATTTGAAACCTTTGAAAACTGAGCATAGATCTGAGGCAGCCAAGAGGGGGATGGAGTGAAAATGGGGAGCATATAGACTATGGTGGAGGTGGAGGTGAAAGCTGACAATGAAAATCCTAGTCACACAGCTTCCAATCCAGTTATCTTTGCTTTATACAAAACTGCATTTATTTTGGGTGTTTCTTTGTCAGCTTTCATGTAAATAACTTGGAATATATATATTCTCTATAAGAATTTTCTTTATGTGGTTATGTGTTGTTTAACAAATGTGATTATGTTCTGAGAAATGCACCCTTAGGTGATTTCAACATTGTGGAAAAGTCAGAGTATCATTACACAAATGTAGGTGGTATAAAACCCACTACTTAACTATGTAGTGTAATCTGTTGGAACCACTGTAGTGTATGTGGTCTGTCATTGACTGATACATCCATTATTAAGTAATCTTGACTATATTAAATTAATGGAGAAGTAACAGAACAGTAGGTATTTCTTAGGTTATAGAGTAAGATCGTATGTAGCCTTTTCACTATTTACTTTTCAAAGTAGAGAGCAGTTATGGTACACAGGAGATGGATAAGATGTAGATGATGTAGTTGTGATTTCTTACCTGAATTTCTTGTCATGGATTCTTCAACATTCAGAAATCATTAACGATGCAATTGTTGGTTACTTTGGAATTTGAGTATTTGAAACTAGAAATGAATAACAAGAAACTTGCTGTTGCTTTGACTTTTTACCCTCCCCTGCTTTTTCTCTGCTTCCTCCTGTCCAAGAGCTGGGGTGCAGAAGGCTATCATCTATGGGTAATCAGTGGATTTGGTTCTCAAAATACTGAAATTGAGTCTGATCCCAAGAGTATAGTTAAACAGTCTGGAATTCTGCTGTTTCAGTTTATCAAGAGTGTACTCACGGTAAACCCTTGTATGGTAAGTTTAATTATGACTGTTTGTTTTAGTGGCTTTCATGTTAGAATATCATACTCTCCCTTATGTCACAGATAGGTTCAGTATAATTTTAAAAGTATACTTCTAAAGTTGACACATTTTGTGTATTTTTGGTGATTCTTGTGTTTTTATATGAAAGTTATGCCAAAATTTTATTTCCAAATAGGTTTTGATTTAATAGGATCACAGTAGCAACTTCAGGAAAAGCACTGTACAGATTTACTTTTAAATAAATTCAATAAAATTTAGTGTTTATCTGAATAGCATTTTCCAAAGTGTGTTCTACCAGGCTCTAGTTAGGAGAAATACCAATAGCAGTTACACAGGATAAGAAAAATTCTGAATTGTCATGTAAATGTGAAAACAGTTCTACAAAACTATAGATTTCTTTATTGTAGTACTCTAGTCTTTTTATTATGCTAATATGTATCATGAAAAATCCAGGAGTTAGTATACTCAAAACAGTGTTTCCCAAGCATTTTTAATTATGAATTTTTAAGAAAGACCTTGAAAAAAATCACTTTCTTTGGGAAACACTGCCCCAAATTATAATCTCCTCATGGTTTTTAAATTTGAAATAACATGCATTAATATTCCATATTGTTACTAGATACAAGCAGTATTTACATGTTGGAAGTACATAGCGTAATTTCTAGTTGCTAGTGGGCTTTTAAATATTTGGTATAACTAGTTTCTAATTCAAATTTATAACACGTTGAGAAAGCACGTAAAAATAGCCTGGATCTCAGATTTCATTACTACAATTGAAGAATAAGGATTCCCAGAAAAACAATAGAGTATTAATTCCTCCTCTTCCTCCCTCATCCCAAATCATAATAAAATAAAAGAACCCTTGAGTATTATATTAAGACCTTTGGACTGTTATGGAAGGCAATAGGGTGTTGATTTGTGTGACCTTAATAATGAAGAATCTGCCCATGTTTCAGAATACTGACCTTCTCATCGAAAACCTTGGCATAATCACGAATTAGTCTAGATATTCCCAAGACCACAACCTTAGACTATAGTTCCTCTTCCACATGGTTTGCAGGATCCTCCAGCATCTGATTATCTCCATTACTAATTCACCTCTTGCCCTGAAGGCCCATGGGTGAGCATATACAGAGTCTTTGACCAGAGATGTTTTTTTACCGTTACAAATGAAATATTTTATGTGAAATTAGTTTGTAAACTGTAGATGGTGAGAAATTGTTGTTTTCAGTTGGAAAAACTTTCATTGCACTGCCACTTTGGAGTAGTAATAAAAGATAATGCTGTACAATAAAAAATGATATACTAATGCACTTCTCAGCAACATGGATGGAGCTAGCAGGGATCATGCTCTGCAAAATAAGCCAGAAGAAGAAAGAAAAATATCAAATGGTGTCACTTATAGGAGGGATATAAGAGAGCCAAATGAGAAATCAGGAAGAGAAAACAGCACACAAAACATAAACAAAAGCAAAAACTAGCAGGCAACATCAAATAAGAGACATTCTACAGGGAAGAGGAAGGAAGAGAGCCCAAAATAGGGAAGAAGAGCGCACAAGGGACCCGTGAAGGTTCATGGGTAAATTGGTGGTGGGAAACCTACGGGGGATACACAATAATGTAAATGATATAAATTAAATTTTAAAAAATACAGTAAAAAAAAAAAAGATACTGTAGCATTTGAAAACCTAGGCATTTGGAATTTACATGATAAAACAGATTTCAACAAAGATTTTATTTACCCTGGAATGGAATCATTAAAATACTGCATGTTCCTTCTAAATATAACACCTAAATAAGTACTCTGTCCTCCTGAGGAAAATTGATAGACAGCTGGTACATTTCCTATAGTAAAATTAAATGGATGCTCTTAGAACTTTCCTTACCTAATACTGAATTATTTTTATTTGCTTTCTTCTTTTGCCTGTCTGCTTCCTCTCCCCATCACCTAGAGTAACCAAGAACAAGTGTTGCTTCAGGGTGAGGATCGTTTGTACTTGAACTGTGGAGAGGCCTCACAAACACAGAATCCTAGGAGTTCAGCGCACTCTGAGCATAAGCCCAGTCGGGAAAAGAGCCCATTTGCAGATGGTGGTCTAGAGTCTCAGGGTTTAAGCACTTTACTTGGACATCGGCATTGGCATGTAGTACAGGTAAGTTTTATAAGTTGCTTTTAACTATTGACTTAGTCATTGGTAAGATAGTACCTAGAGCAGATTTTGAAGTATTTCATCTGTTCCTTTAAGTACCTTTATAATCCTTTTGACTGTCACATCTCTTTTCTGCTTTTCTGTATCCTTGTCCTCTTGTCTTTTCCTTTTCCCCCACTTGATGTAGAGTTTATATTCCCATCTGCTTTTAGTAGTGAATAGTTTCAAAAACTGTTATATGTTTATATTTTGCCTGCTTTTCTGAGCAAAAGTTTATTTTACCTTCAGCCCTTTTTGTGCAAATTTAGCTTAGTGGATTTCCATAGGCAAAAAAATGTAATTTCATGGAAATTGTCAATATCAATTAATACCCTGTGTAGCAGACCCTGTAGTCTAATGGAGACGTATTGTAGTTAATTAACTGACTTTGAATCTAAATTGCAGACATGTGATCAATCTAGAGCCTTATTGTTAATAATGTCACTATTATTTAATCTTGCTCTAAATTTACTCATTCTGATAAAATTTTTAAATTAGCAATTTCTTTTAGTAATTCTGATAAATTGACATTTGACATGGAAATTAGTTATGAATTTCTATACTAAATAAATTTAATTTGGATAAATTAACATATTGAAGTTTCTTGAAAAAACTTTCATACACAGTTTCAAGGTCTTAAGTGTCTTCTTTCTCCTTTTGATACCAGAGGTCCTTAGGTACATCAGCACCTACTCTTGGATTAGTATTTTTCAGTCAGTTCCTGTTTCTACAGTTCTTTGCCTTACTTCTACATTCTGTACTTTTACCTTATTAGCTTACTTCAGCTCCCATGTTATTTTCAGTTAACTTTGAGTGGAGATAATGAGAGACAGAAAAATGGTCATTATGTGAAAAATTGAAGGAGGTCTAGCTTCTAAATTAACATGTGGTATACACTAAAAGAAAATGTATTTAACTTACATTAATAAATTCATAAAATCAAACATTGTGCATACCATTTTATAATTAATAACAATTATTAAATAAAACTGCATCAGCTACTTCCTTGACTAAAATTTTCCACTGCTCCCTTCTCTCCTATAGCCATTTCTCTGCTATTTTCATTTCCCCATACTTTGAACTATTCATTCTACACTGACCTAGCATCAATGCCAGTTCTGCCTAGCCAGGTCTGTGTTGCCAGAGAGCCAAGTAGAGCAGAGGATCAAAGAAGGTAGGTCTGGAACTCAAAAATCCATCAGGCAATTACAAAAGTTGAATTTCCTTCCAGCTCAAAAATTCAGTGATTCTGTAATTCTTACCCCATATTAAATGTATGGCATGGATTTAAAACTTTAGACAGAGTAGGTATTACTAGTAAGTTTCTTCAGTTATCCACTTCTTTAGCATCTAAAATATTCAGAAAGGTGAACTTAATGCTAATTTTTGTCAGTTTTCTTAAAACTAAAAAATAATGCCAGAGTCATACTCCCGAAACAGTTAAATTATAATAGACTCATAGAATTTTTAGAGCTGGAAGGCCCTTAGAGATCATATAGTCTAGCTGGATTTTATACATGAGAAAACTGAGGCTTAGGGAAGTTAGGCAACTTGGACAAGGTCATACAGTAGAGTAGTGGCAGACTTACCCTTTCTGTGATATAAATTAAAGCAACAACATAACCATTTCAAAACTCAGGCATTAAGTGTTGAATCATATAATATACTGCTGACCTTGAGCTAAAACCTAGAATCTACCTATTTGGAGTTGCCCCTACTTTGTTTGCTGACACTGTGGGCATGTGAATCAATGCACTGTTATGGTGGTATTTTTGGTAGGGTGGTTTAAAGTCTCCATGTAATACTAACATTTTACTTTCTAGGCTCTTAGCAACTAGTAAATGATTACCTGAAGAATTATGGGTGTCTCTTTAATTCTTCTTTCAATATATGCTCTTGTAGGATAAATGCTCACATCTTCCTTTAGAGTAACTGCATAATTTATACTTGGTATGCTTCTTGTACAGCTTAGAGGTCATCAGATGAGCTTGAATTCTGCCGCTTTGTCTGTTTCTCATCTGGACTACTGCATATTTTGTTTGTTTGTTTAAACCTTCTACCTTATACTCATTTGGTTTCCTGATCAGAAGAGTATGTTAATTTTGTTTTTTCTTTATCTAAAACAACACAAATACATACTTGTCAAAAGTAGGGTTAATAACTGCTGATAGTGCTTTGTTTTTTAAATTTAGTTTTCTTAGCTCCAGTTTTTAAATTTTGAAAGCAGTTTGTTAGTAGAGCATAAATAACATGAAATATTTAAAAAGTGAACACCCTATGGTTTTAGGCTGTGTTCCTTCTTGGACTGCCCTTTAACACTCAGTGTCTTATATGATATAAGCATTTATGTCTGAAAGGTGTGTGATCATTATCATCTAGTGCTCTGAAAATGTTGGTTTTACAGTTAGCCTGGCTATTTGGAAAGAATAAGTTCACAAAATGTAGGAGGTGAGCACCTGAACTGTATCAGGAATTACATTAGGAACATCAGAGAAAAACTTAAAAACTATTCCATTTCTAAACAATTTGCCCACATTTCTTTCGTGTGTATCCAATGTACCAGGTTTGGCAATTCTACTAGGAGAATGGCTCTCATAGTCTCACCAATTAGACAGAAGTAATAGAGGCAGGAGATAGCATTTTGGCAGAATACCATCAAAGGAATAAAAAGGGTAAATTTAGATTCTTTCAGAAACTGAACAATCCTAAGATCATAAGAGTAGAGATTCTGTACCTTAGCTCTTAGTTTCCCAGTGGTATAAGCTTGACTTCTATACCATGAGTATGCAGTCATAACTGGAATTTCTTCCATTATTCATTAGCTGTCTCTTTCCTTCTACCATATTCTGTTCTCAGTAATCAGAGACAGAGCTGAAAGTTCAGGTGACACAAAAGTCAATAGAGGTGACCTCCTGGGGAAAATAGAAGTTTTTGTTTTCTTTTTAATAGCATCTTCAGATAAAAAAAACTTCATGAGAAGTAAAGCTTCATTTTAAAGTAATTTTGAGTTTTCAAAATAAACTATTAGCCATTTTGGACATCTCATGCACTTTTGGAGTTAAAAGAATAAGCTGTTTTCTTCCATAGATATTCTTCAGAGTGTGGCCATATGATAAGATTTAACCCTGGTTCCCACAATTAGAAACTCTTTGTGTTGAAATCCTCTTTGGCAGTTAGATCCCCTTGCCGTGCTTTACCCACACACATATTTAACTTAGGAAGCCCCATGGTTTGGAGGGTGTGGAGTTAATTTTAAGTGTCTTAGGTAGCTGGATCAATTATACTTAGGTACATCCTTCTTCAGGTTACTTTTTCTTCAGAAGAATTGCACTTACAGTCTCCTAGAAAACTGCTTTCAGTCTTTATTTTGCTGATTATAACCTCAGGTTACCATTGTTCGAATTTCATCTATCACAGTGAATTTTATTAATAAATGATACGTTATATCTGTTAAAATACATACTGCACATTCTTCAGGCATATTTTGTGACATTGTTATCTGTAATTCTTTAAGGTAGGCTTTCATAAACCAGCACTGGGATTAAGAACTAAGTACTAAGAACTATTAATTTACATAGACTTCAGGTTGATTTATTAATAAGTGAAATCTGACAGATAGCTTTATGAATAAATTTTATCGCAGTTAATGCAGAAGTTTTAAGCATATTATTTTTACTTGATTTTCATTTTGTCTTCATATTGCACAGAGAATCTTACTGGGGTTTATTGTATTTGAATTTTATTTTTTAAAATATGTTTCTTTGAGTAAAATTGGAAATAAATTTGAATAAATCAAAGCTTCTCTTATTTCAGAAAGGGAAGATTCTTCCCTGTCATTCTGTTAATTTTCATTCCACACTCACTATGTGGTCATGAAAACTCAGTTGGCTAGTAGAAAACATAGAATTTACCAAAAACTAGAATTTACCAAATCTACATTGATGTCTTACAGAGGATTCTTTTATGTTTAAAATTCTTAGAGTGATGTAAAGATACCATGAATAATAAGACAGACAACATGGTAAAATACAATTACTACTTAGGTTGCAGATAAAGTCAATATCTGTGGTAAGAGTTCTTTTAGAGTTATAAGTTAAATACCCCAATTAAAAATAGTAGCTATAAGTACTCTTACAGGTGTATATGGCTATTTATTTATAAATAGAATAAAAACTAATTGGTGGTTATCCCTGAGCAGTGATAAAAAAAGAGAATTTCATTTTGTGGTTTGCACATTTTTATGTTTTATAGGTCTTAGAGGAGTGTATTGCTTCTTAATCAGAAAAATATATAAAACATTTTCATTACAAGCCATAATTCTTGCTGAAGCTCTAATTTTATTAAATAAAATTGTTAGGGAATGGTTCGACTTCATAAAATAAAACTCTGTTCAGGTACACAATTGTCAGTTGCTCTTGTAGGTGTTTATTGAAAATGCTTTTGTCAGTCTGTAATTATTGGTTGTTCAATATTTAAAACAAAAACAGCATAGAGAAAAAAGATATTTAGAAACATAATGAAATTGTTAAGATGGGAGAGATTAAAATTCTGTCTGGTGTAAAAATGGAAGTCTAAGTACACTGCTACCGATCCCTATTACTTGATAGCACTATAATAAACATTGTCAGGAAAATGAATGTCATATTGTGATGTTTATGCTTTAACTTGAAATACATTTCAGAAGTCTTACCAAATTGATGTTATTTTCTGTAGATTTCCAGCACCTATCTAGAGAGCAATTGGCCTATACGGGTGAGTTGTTATACTAGTCTGTTTGCCTGACATAATACTAAACTCTTACATAAAGACCATAGGTTTATGAAGAAGAGTTCTTAATTTTCTTTTTTAATCAGTTTTCAGCTATTGATAAACTTGGACAGAATATTGCTGTGGTTGGCAAGTTTGGTTTTGCACATTACTCTTTACTCACCAAAAAATGGAAACTTTTTGGAAACATTACCCAGGTTAGTCTTTTTGAAGTTGAAAACCTATTTCTCAAAATATGAGAACTATAATATCAAATAACTATAAACCACCATTTGCTTATAAAAAAAGGAAATAAAATATTTTTTTAAAAAATAATATCAAATAATATAAAAATGGAAGTTATCTGATGTTCTAAGGGTCAAGTCTGCTAAAGAATTCACTACTTGATGAAAGATTTTGTACTGAGATAGCTAATTTGTTTTTAATTCTTGTTAAGATCACTATAATTCTTTAAGTTGGGGATTTACTCTTAGATTCCAGGCTGAGTTCATCAGATGTGATCAGATTAATTTTCCACAAAATTTGACATCCCTCCCTTCTTACCTGTGTGATTAATATGGCTGGATAGCTAGATTGCTAGATAGCTCTGTGTGTGTGTGTGTGTGTGTGTGTGTGTGTGTGTGTTTTGGATAGCGCATAAATACGTGGTTGGATTTTGCAAGAATCAAATACCAGGAAAAGAAACACTATGAACCAGGCATTTAAAGGTACTTTCACATATATTGTCTCATCACTCTTCATAACATGCCAACAAGGGCACTACTGTTACCATTTTATAAAAGACAAACTAGGATTCAGAGTCAACAGCTGATAAATGATGAAGCCAGAATCTAAACTAAGGTCTGCTGATTGTAAGATTAGTGATGCTACATGGTATTCAGTTGTTTTGCATGATGTATTTTCTATCTTTACAGAAGTATTTATTTTTAAAATACAGGATATGAATCATTATTAATAAAGGCCCTAAAGTAATGCTTAATTGGGAGATAGAGGATAATGCAGGATAATTTGAGCTTTCATTGTCTGTTTAGGAATATTGTATAAATGAACTAATTATTCCTGCAGGATAAATAAAAGTCAATATGTTTGTTTTCTTTTAAGGAGCAAAATATGATTGTGACAGGTGGCTTAGCCTGGTGGAATGATTTTATTGTCCTTGCATGTTATAACTTAAGTGACCGTCAAGAAGAGGTAAGTTCTTTTCTCTCTAAAGATTAACAGATTTTAATATTTTAAATATATTAAGCATTATTTGGTTTTATTTATAAATCTGTTGAAAAACAAACCATTTTAGCAAGAACTTGGCATTTTTAACAAACGTGACTTTTTATTTCCAGTCCCTTAAAATTTTTTTTAAGGATTAATCAAGACTTCTAAGATAAATTTTTCTAAGTTTTTTAGCTGTTAGACATTCTCTATAAAACTTGTCAAAAATTAGAGAGGACTCCCTGGTGGCGCAGCAGTTAAGTTCTGCGCTGTGGAGCTGTCACCAGCGATGCGAGTTCAATGCCCGGCCTGGGAGATTCCCACATGGTACAGCGCCCACTGCTCCCCTCAGCAGTGTGTTTCTGTCGATCTGCCTGTTCTTCTCCCCACTCTGTCTCTGGTGAACCCTCTCGCGCCCCAAGCCTCTGGCCTGTACCCCAGCTTGTATGCGTAAATAAATAAATCTTTAAAAAAAAAAAGCAACTGTAAAAAATTAAGAAAGTTAAAAGCAGAAAAGTTTATAAAGATAGCTGTCCTTAAAGATTTCTTGACTTACTGATTTGTATGTTTATTTTTTGAGAAAAAATTATTGGCCTCCTTATATAAGGTCTAAATATGCAGGTCTAAAAGGAGTATCTGTAATAGTACATTCACAGTTTTGATCATTTTATCTTTTGATTACTTGTAGAACAAACCTGTGTCAAAATAAAAATAATATCCATTTATTATCAATGCTCAGTTAAGTTTACAACTAAGAGCTTTTAAAATTTTTCTTGAACAAAAGAAGTTAAAAAAAACTTGTGAAACGTATTTAGTAATCGTTGGTAGGTATCATTGAAAAACCTGGGTTCCCCCCCCCCCTCCTCCCATGTGTAAGAAAAAAGCCCAGTTTTTCCCTATGTTTCTCTTCTTGCGTGTCTTTACCACAGAGGACACTTCACTTTTGGTCACCATATAAGTGAAATCCCCATATCAAGCAATTCTCTGCAATACCAGCTTGTTGTCCTACAGTATAACTCAATTTTGACACACTGTCTCCCCAGAGATATTGTCAGATGCCATAACCTAAGGATTGAATCCCGTAAGACTATCCCCCTCCATCCCCAGGCCAAGAGCAACACCTATGCATCTCACCAACTGGCTACACAAATAGGAGGGTCCAAGGACCCCACCACCTCCTTGAATTCTTTCAATTTGCTAGGGTAACTTTCATAACTCAGGAAAACATTTACTTATGTTTACCAATTTCTTGAAGAATATGATAAAAGGTACAGATGAGCAATCTGATGAAGAGAGATATATGGTATGGAAGGTCCCAAGCACAGGAACTTCTGTCTCTATAGAGGTGGGGGGGTGTCACCCTCCTGGTGTGCATGTGTTCACCTACCTGAAGCTCTCTAAATGCTGTCCTATTGGAATTTTATGAAGGCTTCTTTGTGTAGAGATGATCAATCATTAACTATTCCCAGCCTCTCTCTTCTCTCTGAAGAATTATGGCAATATAGAAGTAGGAGAAAAAAACAATGTTGAAAATTCCTAGCTTCTAGTCATGGATTGTTTTTTCTGATGATCATGCCCCATAGAGGAACCCACACAGAGTTACCTAAGCAGGACGGAAGAAACTTCTAGTGGTCTAACCACTTAGGAATTTACAAGGGCATTTAGGAACTTTATGTCAGAAACAATCTCAAAGACAAGTGTTAGAACAAGAGATGCTCCAGTGCTCTTGTCACTTAGGAAATGACAAGGATTTCAGGAACTCTAAGCCAGGAACTGGGGGTTGAGATCAGTATATTTTTATTGTCTAACAATAGGCATCTTGTTTTTCACAATTTAGCTCAGAGTTTACTTGCGAACATCAAATCTGGACAATGCCTTTGCTCACATCACCAAAGCACAAGCAGAAACATTACTGCTTAGTGTCTTTCGAGACATGGTAATAGTATTTAAAGCAGACTGTTCGATATGCCTTTACAGTATTGAAAGAAAATCTGATGGGTGAGTATATGGCATACTACAAACCACACTCCTATTTACCTTATTTCCTTTGTAGTTTTTATTTCCTTAAAATAGTTCTTCTAATTTTGTATTTAGTTTCTTTTATCTTAGTTTAAAAAGCAAAGACTTTTAATTAATGATATTTATAGCGTAGTTATTTTTTAGCTGCCTAAAAAATAGAAGATTTTGTACTGATTTCTTCAGCTAATCTTATGTATTAATTTGAAAAAGTCTGCTTTGGGATGGATAAACCCATATACACTATTTTTTTTTTTTTTTGCAACCTTGGAAATAAGTGGTCGCTAATAAGTGGTTGATGGAATTCCACAGCATTAAGACTTTAGGAAGCTTGTTCTTATCACACTCATATTTCCACTGAGCTAGATGGCTATAATATAGGGCAGAAAAGACCAGCAGTCCTGTTGTTGTTACCTGCTATATTATCTATAGTCGTGGCATCTAGTCGGCTTGAAGCATTCAAGACCACAGTGTTGTTTTATTTTGCTCTAGGGTGTTTATTTTCTGTTTGGCTCTTTTTTAAACAAACATAAAATATGTATTTACTGAAGTACCTTAGTAACTGAAGAGTACTATTAAAAAAATTAAATCTTACGCGTCTCAGAACGCTTATCCTTCTTTTTTTTTCGCGTTTCTTTTTCCTATAGCTGCTTCCCTAGTTTTTTCCTGCCCGCCTAAGTGGTCTTCTCTTTATTTGTCCCTCATTTCCATTTATGTTCTTGTCATGCTTCAATCTAATCAGTCTAGTATTTGAAGGATACTTTAAGCAGAAGAGATGATAGGTATAAGGCACTTAATTATTTTGTAAACTTGAACTCTAATACTTTCAGTAGCAGAAATGTGAAAATTAAACCTTGTTACCATTGTTGTTATGGTGTTTTAGTTTCTTTTTTACTTATTTACTTATTTTTTGGACAGTCCAAATACTACTGCTGGTATTCAAGTTCTTCAAGAAGTCTCCATGTCACGCTACATTCCTCACCCTTTCCTAGTAGTATCTGTCACTCTGACATCAGTGAGTACAGAGAATGGAATCACCTTGAAAATGCCACAGCAGGTACCGTTCCATTAACAGAACTCTTTAGTGTTTTTTTTCTTGGTTTTTACTTGGTATCAGGAACTGTTTATTTGTTCAACAAATATTAAATGATGAGATTGTGCACCATATGAAGAATCTGGATTACAGTAGCAAATTAAACAAACTTGGTTTCTGCTTAAGCAATAAAGAAATACTTACATACAAATTTAATTATAGTTATGATGTGTGTACCAGAAAGTTGTACGGTTACTCTGTGTATATACAAAAACATGCAGAAGTTTAAACAGACGTTTTCTGTACCAGAACAAATAGCATTTGTCTAAGTAAAAAGGCAGAGGGAACAATAGTACAGAGTTCCATAGATAAGAGAGTATATGACACATTTAGGGAATTAGAAGAATTTCAGAATGACTGGATAGAGTGTAAGAGAGCATATGAGTCTTATTATTGACGTTAGACTTTATCTTAAAATCTAAAGTATTTTGATCTAGGTATTATTGAATCTAAGCTTTGTAACAATTACTCTATAAGGAGGAAAATGAACTGGAATAGGAGAAAAGTAAACATAGGAAGAACAACTGGAAGGCCATCATAAACATCTAGGTTAATGGTGTTAATGGCCCAAACTTGTATAGTGACAAAGGAAATGAAAAAATGTGGAATGAATATAAAATACAGAGGATGCCCTGACTGCTTAATTATGAGGCAAGAAAAAAATATAATCCTCTAGTTTGTGGTTAAAGTAAGTGGGTGTTTTGTGATGCCACCATGATCCAGGTTGCAGCACTTCCTATTCCAAGTCTCCTTTCTTTATACCAGTAGTTTCCAAATCTCATGTCAATGTGGAACCCATTTTCAAAGGAAAATTTTCCATAGATTTATCATTTCTGCCTACCCAGTCTTTTGCTTCCTATTAATAAGGCACTTTGATTAATCTCCTTTTTTTTTTTTTAAAGAGTTACTTATTTATGCATACAAGATCTGGGGTATAGGCCAGAGGTGGGGATGAAAGGATTGGCCAAAGACAGAGTGGGAATCACAACAGGCGAATCTACCAAAATACACTGCTGAGGGAAGCAGTGGGCAAGACAGGAGAGGTCTGCTTCACCATGTGGGTCAGCTCCTTGGCGGGGGATTGAACTTGTGCTACAGTGGCTGCCAAAAGCTTCATAATACTGAGACTTAACGCCTCGTGCCACCAGGGAGGCCCTGATTGATTTCCTTTAAAATACATGTCCTGTTTCCTCCGCAAACTACTTTTTTTGGTAACCAGATAGTCCTAGTTAAGAGAAAATTCACAGAAAAATAGTAGGTAAAAGATTGAAGGAATATAAGAATTAGATAATCACCATTTTGCAGCCCCAAGGAATAACTGACTTCAAGCAATAATCATATTATTAATGAAACCATCAAGTGGAAGCTTGGGGAATTTTACAAAGAAGGAGTCAGGTTATCATAACCAAGCCTTATTTAATCAATACTTGCGTCACTGAAAGTGGGAGAACTCATGTGGCATGCTTCCTGGGGTAATGCAACCCATTGGAGTTCACCTGAAGAATTACTACAAAAAACACTTGTATAGAAAGTATAGGTAGCTAAAACTTTTTAACCCTCATGTCATTCTGTGTCTTTTAACTGGCAAGTTCAGGCCATTCATATTTAGGGTGATTGTTGATACATACTGTTTATTCGGTCATTCTGGTTTTTGATTTGTGATTGTTTTCTCTTTTTGTTGTTACTTTTTTCACTTGTTTCTCAGTGCTCTTTCTGGATGGCTTTCCCTTGTGAATCCATTGATTGCTTTGTTTTATCATCTGTGAGCCTCTATTCCAGGTTTTTGGTTAGTGGTTACCATGGGGGTTATGCCTAATAAACTATGTCTAATAAAATCTGTTAAGCTAGTGTCTGCTCTGACATTTTATTTTACAGGTTCTGTCCATTTCTGTCTTCCCTTGAGTGTTTTGTTGTAGACTTATAATATTCTTGTTCTGGATTCTGCTGTATCCTTTTTTTTAAAGATTTATTTATTTATGCATACAAGCTGGGGTACTGGCCTAGGGCGGCGAGAGGGTTCACCAGAGACAGAGTAGGGAGCAGAACAGGCAGATTGACCAAAACACACTGCTGAGGGAAGCAGGAGAGGCAGGAGAGGTCTGCTGCGTCATGTAGCAATCTCCCTGGCCAGGCGTCAAACTCGCGCCGCCATTGGTGACAGCTCTACAGCACAGCACTTAACTGCTGCGCCACCATGGAGGCCCTTCTGCTGTTATCCTTATTGTCATTTTGCTCAGGGTTTTGTTTTGTTTTTTCTTTTTATTTATTTATTTATTTATTTATGCATACAGGAGCTGAGGTGTCGGGCAGAGGTGTGTGGTGGTAAGAGGATTCACCAGAGACAGAGTGGGGAGCAGAACAGGTGGATCTACTGAAGTACACTACTGAGGGGAGCAGCGGGCAAGACAGGAGAGGAAACAGGACCTCTCTGGTGGCATAATGGGTTAAGTCTTTGCACTATGAAGTTATCCACAGCCACTGCAGCATGAGTTCGATCCCTGGCCAGGGAGCTTCCCACATGGCGTGGCCGACCTCTCCTGTCTCGCCTGCTCTTCCCCTCAGCAGTGTATTTCTGTTAATCTGCCTGTTCTGCTCCCCACTCTTGTCTCTGGTGAATCCTCTCACCCCTTCCCCCACACCTCTGGCCTCTGACCTACACCCCGTTCTTATATGCATAAATAAACAAATCTTTAAAAAAAAATAAAAGGAAACAACCCATCAAAAAAGTGGGGAGAAGATCTAAATGAACACTGCTCCAAACATCCTACAGATGGCTAACAGGCACATGAAAAAATGTTCATCACTTACTGTCAGAGTAATGCAAATCAGAACCAAAATGACATACCACCTCACACCTGTCAGAATGGCCCATATCGAAAAGACTAGAAACAAGTGCTGGTGAGAATGTGAAGAAAAAGGAACGCTGTTCTTATACTGTTGGTGGGAATGTAGATTCATCCAGTCCCTGCGGAAAACATTATAGAGATTTTTCAAAATATAAAAAATGGATATACAATATGACCCAAGAATTCTACTCCTAGATATTTACCCAAGGAATAAAAAGACACAAATTTAAAGAGATAATTGCACCTCTGTGCATGTAGCACTATTTACAGTAACCAAGCTATGGAAAGAGTCTAAGCGACCAAAAACAGATGAGTGGAGCAGGATGATGTGGTATATGTACACACTGAAATACTACTTAGCCATTAAACAACAACAACAAAACAGCTCTTGCTATTTGACAACATGGCTAGAATTGGAGGGGATTATGCTAAGCAAAATAAGTCAGAAGGAGAAAGACAAATATTAGATGGTGTCATATGTAGAATATAGAGAAACAAAACAAAGGGTTATATAAAGTCAGACCAACAACAAAGCCTTGAAATCTGAATATAGACTGAGGTCACCAGAGGGAAAGGAAGAGGGGAGAGTACAAAGTGAGGAAGGGGCATAATCCACTATAGTGGAGGATTAGGGGTGTTTTGGTGGTAGGTGTGATACGGTAAAAATACCTAATGGGGGAGAATTCTGTACCTCTAAATCATCCCTCCCCTCCTTCAAAAATCCATCCATCCATCCATCCATCTTATATGTAGATGTCTTATATGTAGGTAGGTAGGTAGATAGATCGGGGATCTCCCTGGTGGCACCACGCATTAGTGTAGCACTGTGGAGCGCCCAATGCTCCCCTCAGCAGTGTATTTCAGTCAGTCCGCCTGTTCTGCTTCCCATTCTGTCTCTGGTGAACCCTCTCACCGCCTCACACCTCTGGCCTTCACCCCAGCTTGTATGCAAAAATAAAATCTTAAAAAAAATCCTAATTTATTATAATAAATGCTCTTAAGGTCTTTGGAATTATTTTCTGTCCCTATGTTAGTCCCCAAATAGTCATACTGTTTTCATTCTTGTTTGTTTTTCTTTCTCCCCTCGTTTAGTCTGTATAATTCCCTCACATCTTTTGAATTCCATTTTTTTTCCTTTTCATACCTCCAAATTATTTGCTGTTTCTCATGTGTTATGGGTAAATATTCGTGTTTTTAGTTTTCATGTCATCATTTGCTGAATGATGCCGTAGATGGGAAATGAAGACTTCTTTATAAGTAGTTCTTACAAGTAGTTAGGCTTTATGGAAGTTTTAAAAATTTTGTGGGTATTTTTTTTAATATCTGCTTCTGTATAAATTAACAACAGTTCATACATACTACCTTCCTCGATGTAGTGTAAAAAAAGGAACAACAAAATCCATAAATCTTCTGAACCCCATACTATTGCATTTTCATTATACACAACTGCTTTTAGTATCTGAAAGCTGTGTTGAAAAAACATTTTGTGTAACTATTTTGTAGGTAGAATTCATAGGGTAGCTGCTGTTTCCGTGATAGAACTCTAAATGATATTGGCAACTTAAATTACTCAGCCAACGTGTCAAAGCGGGACACGTCTTCTTAATAGTCATACTTCCTAAAATTTCTTTCTTTGTCTGACACTGCGCTTTCTTATTTCTCTTTTTGCTTTCAAAAGGCTAGACGATGCCCTTCTCGACTCTTTCACCCCTGTGTACTTTGTCTCAGAAAACTACTAACTTTTCTTCATTTGGCCAGCTTTACTTTTAAGCTGATTCTGGCAAATTCGTCTCTGGGTCAGTCATCTTTCACAGCATTTTTACTTGAAAGTCTCTTAAGACTTTCAAATTCAGTAAACAATAAAGTGAGACTCTTAAGTTTTCCCTTCTCTAAAATCCTCCTAACGTCTAACTCCATTTCTGTAGCACTTGACATAGATTTTCTACCCTTCGTATTTAGGTTATCATGCCAGTGAGTTGGTTTTTGTTTTTTAACAAACGTCGTTTTCTTTACAAGTGAAAATAACTCAGTTTATAAGATTGACTAAAACAATGCTTCTCAAACTTGATAGGATTGTATAATGGGAAATCATTATACTAGACTGTCTTTTTTAGGGTTTAATTGAAATTTTCCATGGTGAAAGGCAGATTATTTCTTTCATTCCTGAAGTCACTAACCATGAGGTTTGCCCCTCTCCCCAGTAACCCACCCTGAATATTCAACTAGATCTTTAACTCTATTCAAGAATTATAGCTAGCTTATTTCCTACTGTTCTTTTACCTACTTTCCAGCCATCCTTGAGGTCTGTTACCTATCAACTTTTTTCTCATAGTATCCCTAATCTAGCCATGTTGTTCACACTTTCCAAAAAAAATACTCTGTCCTTTATTTTACTTCTGGGTCACTTATATTGTATACTTTGATTAAAATACCAACCCCTTTCCTTCTCCCTATAGATATCTTTCTCATCCTTCAAGTCCTACCTCACCCTTCAAGGCTTCTATAGCTATACTAGTTATATCACTGAAGTAATACCTCATTTGTTTAACTTAACACATTCTCTTTTAAAAAAAATTCTCTGGGGCTTCCCTGGTGGCGCAATGGGTTAAGCACAGCACTATGAAGCTATCCGGAGCCACTGCAGCATGAGTTTGATACCTGGCCAGGGAGATTCCCAGGGGCGCAGCAGACCTCTCCTGTCTCACCCGCTGCTCCCCTCAGCAGTGTACTTCAGTCGATCTGCCTGTTCTGCTCCCAACTCTGTCTCTGGTGAATCCTCTCACCACCCTATACCTCTGGCCTACACCGCAGCTTGTATGCATAAATAAATATTTTTTTTTTAATTCTCTTTAGTTATTTTAGGATAATTCCGCTTTGCCTCCATTTTGTGTTCACTTATATTATTCAGTAATTGCATTGTGTTAAGCTTGTTCTACCCTTGTAGTTCTACAAGCCTAGCACAATGACTGTGCATGGTATACACTGAATAGTGTCAGTTGTTTAACCTGTAAACTATGTATTGAGTGGGAAATGCCAAAAACATACCTAAAATTAGTATGAACCCAATTTTTCTTTCAGGCACGTGATGCAGAGAGCATTATGTTAAATCTTGCAGGACAGCTTATCATGATGCAGAGGGACAGATCAGGCCCCCAGATCCGGGAGAAGGACAATAACCCTAACCAAAGGAAACTTGTGAGTAAAATAGAAGTCATGTAGAACATTAAGAATGAAGGAATAAAAGATTTTCAGAGGAGAGTATTGTTTTGTGGTTGGGAAATTAAGAAATTACATGACATTAGTATTAAGCCTCTGGGTGTAAGACATTATGTGGAGAGTGAAGGATAAGATCCTGAAACAATAGTAAATTATAAATGTTACTGCTAAGCCATTATTATTGCAAATTCTAATGGGAAAATCGGATAAATTGGTGAAGTTTTGGGGGGAGAAGTTGGTTTGGTTTTGTTTAAATACGGGAACTTTGAAAGGCAGGTATTATTAACTCTAATTCTAAATAGATTCTGCTAATTTTCCCAAAAAGTTATTCCATCACTTTGAAAGATACAGGATATTAGCAGCTAATAACTTAAGAGCCTACAAATTTAAGAGTAAAAAAACCTGACTCTTGTCTCTTTCTCCAGTTGCCATTCTGTCCTCCTGTTGTACTTGCCCAGTCTGTTGAAAATGTTTGGACTACATGCCGAGCAAATAAACAAAAGCGACACCTTCTGGAGGCCCTCTGGCTGAGCTGTGGCGGTGCAGGGATGAAAGTTTGGCTCCCTCTCTTCCCCAGGGATCACCGCAAGCCCCATTCCTTCTTGTCCCAGCGGATCATGCTGCCTTTCCACATCAATATTTATCCCCTGGCTGTTTTGTTTGAAGATGCATTGGTCCTTGGTGCTGTCAATGACACTTTACTCTATGATTCTTTGTATACTCGGAACAGTGCTAGGGAACAGCTGGAGGTACTCTTCCCTTTCTGTGTTGTGGAGAGAACCTCTCAGATCTACCTCCACCACATCCTACGTCAGCTGCTGGTCAGGAACCTTGGGGAACAAGCCTTGCTCTTAGCCCAGTCCTGTGCCACACTACCTTACTTCCCTCATGTTCTGGAGCTCATGCTCCACGAAGTGCTGGAAGAAGAAGCTACCTCACGGGAGCCCATTCCCGACCCTCTGCTTCCCACTGTGGCAAAATTTATCACCGAATTCCCCCTCTTCCTGCAGACTGTTGTCCATTGTGCCAGGAAGACTGAATATGCTCTGTGGAATTACCTTTTTGCAGCTGTTGGAAACCCCAAGGACTTGTTTGAGGAATGTTTGATGGCTCAGGATTTAGACACAGCTGCATCTTACCTTATTATCTTACAGGTAACAGTTCTTTTCTCATAATGGCATTAAAAATTAATGAACTTAACACTTAGAAAAGATGTCCTGTGATGTCACTGTGTTTTAAGGATTTTAATAGTCAAGTTTTCTGCTTGCTTTATCTTTTTTTGAAGAAGTCATTGTTCTATCACGTGATGGTAGAAAATTTCTTTCACTATCATAAAGTAATACTTCAGAGTTTTTAAAATCCTCTCTGAGCATACTTAAGCCTAAAATTGGTTTAGTTTATATTATAATTTTGATTAAGATTAAAGAAACATGTATCATAATGTCATAACATATACCTACTAGATAAGTGATTGAGATCTCATATAAGCGTAATAATATTTAGAAAATTAATGGGTTTGAGCCACAGCAATAATAGATCTATTTTCTTATATTGTGGAATTGCTAAAAGGGTTCTAATTGGAACATGGGTCATAACAGAACACCTTTTATTAGCCTCCCCATAGCATGTCAAGGGCACTCAGCAACACAGTAATCACCTTTCTAACAGTTTTCCTCAAAGTAGTGAGTTCCTTAAGAATCTTGAAGATTTGTTTCATTATCTATTTGACAAAAGGGCTTGCTAGTTTATGGTTCCTATTGGTCTGATAAGGATTTGAGACAATTAAAGATTCTTTTCACTTACTGCAGAGTTCTTTTCACTAGTGACACTGCCTAAAGCAGATTACCCATCAGTTCATTTGCTTTATAACAACCCATAAGTATTCAAGGAGAGGCCAGATGGCCCTGAGAGAAAGTTGCAGAATTGTAAAAAAAAAAAAAAAATTTAGCTGGTTTTGTTTTAGGTTACTACTTAGACTTTCAGTGCTCTCTCAAGAAATGGAACTAGAAACTTCTCTGTCAGAATTTCTACGTTGCTATAGAGAGGTAATAATTTGTCAGTTAGAAATGTCTATTAGGCACCTGTACATGAAGCCCAAGGCAGGCAGTAGGGTTAAATTTATAAGAGAGTTAAGGATACTGACTGTATTTCAATATTAATTATTGTTTCCAAAGCAGGTTTAGTCACACCCTCAGAAAACATTCACAAAACACAGACCTGAACTCTTCTGGAGTCAGACAAACCTAGATTTATGTTTTTGCTTGTGGGGTAGGTGGGAGAGCTCTCAGTCTTTTCTGCCCCCTTCCCCCCTTGGGGATGGACCTCTGCAGGCCTACATGTTGCGGGACAGAGTAGCAAAGCCTGGGGGCGTGGCTTAAAGTAGCTGTTAGAGTGGCTACATTAGAGTAGGCATGAGTAAGAGAGAGGAGAGGGAAGAAGCAGCAGCACAGAGAGGGCAGCAGCAAGAGCACACTACAGGAAGGGCCCCCAGAGAACCTGAAGATTTGTGGGGGGTCAGGGGACCCCCCTAGCCTCCTGGCCCCCTGGCCAAGAGCAGATGGTACTCAGTGGCCCCCCAGCTCCGCCACCTTGTATATAGTTGCCAGAGTTTAAGAGTTTAAATTAATAAATAAAAAAAGGCCATAAAAAGCCACCGAGGGTGCCAGGACTCATTTATATCCTTCTGCTCATCATCGAGAACACGCTTAGTACCTTTTTCCTGCTGTCACTACATGCTTTTCTGCTGATTTTAGCAAATTAGTTCAGTTTCCTCAGTTTTAAAACAAGAATGATTACTCTATTTTGCAGAGTCACTAGGAGAAACAAAAGAATGTATGTAAGGTTTATAAAAGATATCTGGCATGTAACAGGAGTTCATTAGATCAGTTTATAGTACACTAGCAGAATATTTTCCTCACTTTTTCTTGTATGGTACTTTTTAATGCTCCTTTTAATCTTACTGTTGAACTAACCCCTGTCATATGGTAGCTGCATTCCTTCTCTGGGTTTAGGCTTGTCTTCCTTGGTTATTTTTGTAGAATATGGAAGTCCCAGCAGTAAGTAGACAACATGCCACCCTTCTGTTCAACACAGCCCTGGAACAAGGCAAGTGGGACCTATGTCGACACATGATTCGATTTCTTAAAGCTATTGGCTCTGGAGAATCTGAGACACCGCCATCCACACCTACAGCTCAGGTTAGTTGCAAAATTGCAGTTGCTCTACATCACGCACCTACATGGTGTCTCTCTAACTGTGCTGCCTGTTACATATAATCATAGGAACCTAGTTCAAGTGGTGGATTTGAATTCTTCAGGAATCGAAGCATCAGTTTGAGCCAGTCTGCTGAAAATGTGCCTGCTAGTAAATTCAGCTTACAGAAAACGCTAAGCATGCCATCTGGTCCTTCCGGAAAAAGGTAAAAGAATAGACACATCACTGCTTATAGAGCTTTCTGTGACATGTTTCATTTCAGGGCATTTGTAAATTTCAGTCTTATGGAAATCAACTATTCATTCTAATCCTTTTTTCTCAGTCACAAAGGCTTTCCTTTTTCATTCCTCCAAAGTTTGCTTCTTTACTCTTTGTGCAGTTTCTCCTCTTTTGCTAGAGTAGGTATTTATGAACCTGTTCTGAATGCAACTTTAAATTACTATTCTCTTATAATAGAGGACCTGATGAAAAAAGGAAGATAAATAAATCTGCAGATAATCCAGAGCCTCTTATATAAGTCAGAAGTTTTACGTTTCTTTCCAGCTACACCTCTTGACAAAAAAATAAAAATATATTTCTCATCTCCTTGACTTTTCTATGACTCTCGATTGAAAGAGCTAAGAGGGAAGTGTATTCTGGAGACTGGAAATCTGTATCATTCATAGATGGGTTATTACCTTCCTAGAAGTAACTATGAATACTGAACATTATAAAATAGAATTTTCTCATGTTTGTGATCCTCCTCCTGATATGTTGTTAAGCTCTTGTTTTTTCTCTTCCCTACTATCTTTTACTTTCTGCTTATATTCTACTACAGAACCTGGCACATATAGCTTACTGAACATTGTTTATTGTGATGTTTCCCTGCTCTTTCATTAATATGACTCCTACCACCAATACACACACAAAATCATGGGCTCTATGCAAGTAAAATGCAACCATGGAGGACTACAGAGTTACCAGGAAAACAGTAACTTTTCAGCTATACTGTCGACTTAAATGCTGGCTGGTAGAGTAACAGGCACTGTTCCAAACATTTACATGTGTGGGTCTTTTAATTCTTGCAACAATTCTTCAAGGGAGGACGTTGTTACCCTCATTTTACAGGTGAAAAAACAGAGGCCCAGAAAAATCAACTTCGCTATGTTCACATAGAGCTAAGATATGAATCTACCCAGTTATCAAACCAATTACAGTACATCGGCTCAAGAGCAAGGAATGATACAGCTTATATTTAGTGAAGTAACTAATTTTTAAAAATTGGCTTTTTTTTTTAATGTGTCTATGCAACTCACATTGAGAGGCTTTATTCCACTTCTCTGTCATTACTTTCTTTGAGCTGACCATCTTCGCTATTTTAATTGGTCATTTCAAGCACTACATTTATTTGCTCCCTTTATTTTTCAACCAATCACCACCCTTTTCCTGGTTTGGCTTTGTCTCCTGTTTTTCTCTATTCCTTGTACAGACACACCTTGGAAATATTGTGGGTTTAGTTCCAGACCACCTCATTAAAATGAATACTGAAATAAAGTGAGTCACACAAATGTTTTTGTTTGCCAGTGCATGTAAAAGTAACATTTACTTTATACTGTAGACTGTTGTGCAACAGCTTCAGGTCTTAAAAAAAAAAAAAAAAGATAGTTATCTCTTAGTTAAATCTGTCAGACAGAAGTTGGCCACATGATGTTCCAAAAATGGTGGACTTCCAGAACACAGGATTGCCACGAACCTTTGATTTGTAAGTACACTGTCAGCCAAACTCAATAAAATGAGGTTTGCAGGTGTGCCTGTACTAAGTGTTTTAAGAGCCTGCTGTGTTTCAGGTATGATTTAGTGAGTCCTGGGCTCACATGGAGGAGCCCTGGTATTTAAATTTCTCTTCAATCAGAAATCTTGACTCTCTTACCACCTTGTCAGCATTATTAGCACTACTGTATAAGCATATGATATTCTCAGAAAAAAGACTGTTCTGTACCTTTCTTATGTTCCCTTTTGAAGATGGAGCAAAGACAGTGACTCTGCTGAAAACATGTATATTGACATGATGCTTTGGAGACATGCTAGGCACCTCTTAGAAGAAGTTCGACTTAAGGACCTTGGCTGCTTTGCAGCCCAGCTGGGCTTTGAACTTATCAGCTGGCTGTGCAGGGAGCGCACCCGGGCTGCCAGGGTAGACAACTTTGTGATAGCCCTGAAGAGACTCCACAAAGACTTTTTGTGGCCATTTCCCATTATCCCAGCCTCTTCTGTCAGTTCTCCTTTCAAGAATGGAAGGTACCGAACAGGTAACGTAGACTGTGTCACTTGTACAAGGAGAATTGTATTTTATTCCAGCTGTTAAGACATTGTGCTATTAGTTGTTTAAGAAAGGCTTTGCAGACTCAGGAGCAGATAGATAAAAGCCAACTTTCTGTACATTAGTTGGAACATCACCATTTGACCAAGGGTGTATACAGAGTAGAACTTAATTATGTCTCTAAGTCCTGGGACCTTGAAGTCTAACTTAAATATCTGACCATAGTAACCTCAAGTTATCGTCAATGACCTGACTTGGCTAAATAAAAAACCACACTTAGCTTATTGTGGGAAAGAGTTTTAGAACTGGTTAGACATGGACCTCAAAATAAGCTACATCGTGACTTACTGACTGGACTCATCCCAGAGAAATAGCAAAAATACATCTTTGAGAGCTTGGGTCATCATCTATACTAGTACAAAGTACAACTGTATTTTGGTGAAGGAAAAGAGATAGTGTTTCAGTTCAGGTCTTTTAAAGAAAACTTAAAAAAAAAAAAGCTGTCCCAGTTATATTTATGGAATTTTCAACAAAAACCTTTTATTATGGTATTTGGAAACTTCTCGTATATCAAAAACTAAGGAAAAATCACTTAAAAGATGAACAGAATAAAGTTTTGCCTAGTTCTGATCAGGTATGTAATGGTATGACTGCTGGATGGCATTTTGTAGTTGTTAGTGTGGGTTTTTTTTTTTCCTTCAACATCCCTTGTTTATGGGTAGGTGGTCCAGTGTAAGACAGAAATTAACTTAGAACTTTCACATTTGGGTGGAGGTTTGGGTGAGAGAGAAGTTTAAAAAAATGAATTGGAAATGATAGTGTGTGCCATCTTAAATTTCTCCCATTTTCTTTGTTTTTGGACTACCTTGCAGTGGGAGAACAGCTGTTAAAGTCTCAATCAGCTGACCCTTTTTTAAACCTTGAGGTAGATGCTGGAGTCTCTAATGTCCAACGAAGTCAAAGCTGGCTTGGCAATGTTGGCCCAACCCATTCTGAGATAGATACAGTCTCATCGCATGGACCACAAATGCAGGACGCCTTCCTGTCACCTTTATCTAATAAAGGTAAATGTCATTTTAAATTTTAGCTCTTCTTCAGCTGCTTTGGAAGAAAGTTTATGAGCTGTAGCACTTCAGAGATAGAGATTCACTCTTTTCTTTCAAGATGTGTCCTTGAGGATTAGCCACTAGTATCTGCTGGAAAGGTAGACAGTTAATGAAACAAAGGCAAACTGACCTTGACTATACTTCATTTATTTCAAGTAGATGAAGTAGGTAAAATCTCTTTACAGGTTAGTGCTAATCAGTGACCTTGTCAGTTAATTTAGATGATTCAGAAACCTTAAGGCAAAATCTCATCCCCATAAGGGATTCCGTTTTTCTCATAAGTAGGCCTGTATCATAAAAAATTGGTTAGTTGTCATATTTTTTATTAATGAAAATCTGTGCAGCTTTTTTTTTCTTTTGTAAGTTCCTATATAATATCCTTAACTTTGTCTCTTAGTCTTCAGTATCTAAAATATTTACTATCTGACCCTTTATCAAAAAATGTACACCAACCTATGCTCGGTAGTACTAGACAAATTACAAATTGAAGTTTAAAAGTGACCTATGTTGTTTAGGTGTATATAATTACAGGAGCTTACACAGCAATTGGTCTGACTTTCTGCAGTTGATTTCTAGGGCCAGGCATTTGCTTACTTTGATTTTCAGTGTGCCATCAGTGTTACCTGAGATTCTGCTACTTAAAGACTATGCTGCTATTGCTTTTTATTTTTAATGTGGTAGAATACACATAGCCAGATTTACCATCTTAACTATTTTTAAGTGTACAGTTCATTAACGTTAGCTACATTCACACTGCTGTGCGTCCTACCTCCAGAACTCTGATCTTGCAAAGCTAACTGGCCATAAACATTTTACATTAACATTCCTGCAACTGGCAACTATCATTGTTTTCTGTTTCTATGAATTCGACTAAATTTGACTGTATAAATGAAATCAAAGTTGTTTTGAGGATGACTTATTTTCACTTAGCATAAAGCATAGTGTCCTCAAGGCTCATCCATTTGTAGCATATGTCAGTTTTCTTCCTTTTAAGGCTGAATTACATTCCATCGTATGTATATACCACATTTTGTTTGTCTATTCATCTGTTGGACACTCGGGTTGCTTCAAGACCCTGCTCTCAGATCTTTAAGGTATATATCCAGAAGTAGAATTGCCAGATCATATGGTAATTCTATTCTTAATTTTTTGAGGAACCACCATACTGTTTTCCATAGTGCACCATTTTACATTCCCACCAATGTTGACAAGGTTTCCAATTTATCCACATCTCCAGCAACATGTATTTTTGGGGTTTTATAATAGTAACTTTTCTAAGGGGTGTCAGGTATTTTTTGTTTTTCCTTGTTTTATTAGACTCAGAGGAAAAAAATGCCATTTATTTTTTCATCACCTTTTCTCTTTTCCTCCTCTTAACATCAGTAACCTCAGAAACCTGTTTATTAATGTCCAGTTGACTACTGTGTAAATGTCTGGCATTCGTCTTTACTATTCTGACTTGCTTTATTATACGTAATTCCCTTGAATGTTTTCCATTTTGTTGTAAATAGCAGCATTTTGTTTTTTCCTTATGGCTGAATTAGTAGTCCACAGTGTGATGCTATCACATCTTTTTCTGTAAACATGTGTTTAAGACTGAGATGCTGGGTCAAATGTTATTTTCATTTTTCAGTTTTTTAAATCATTTCCATTATGGCTGCAGCAGTTTACATTAGCACCAGCAGTGTAATAGGGTTCCTCTTTCTCTGTATTCTCTCTAGCACTTATTAGGGGTCATTTTAATGTGTGCATGTTCACAGGTATGAGATGGCATCTCATTGTGCTTTTATTTTTAACTTCTTTAAGGGGGCAACATTGACTTACAACTCTGTATGATTTAAAGGAATAGGTTCATACCTCAGCTGTGTCACCACACCACACTCATTGTGGCTTTAACCTGCATCTCTCTTACAAGGGAAATGTTCATCATTGCTTCCAATATCTGTTAATGTGGAGATTTCCTTTGGAGAATTGTCTGGTCTGCCCAAAGCTGGTACCCATTTATTAAGTGGGTTGCTTTTCTGTTGTTGGAGAGTGTAAGTTTTTTACATAACATTAACCCCTTATCAGTTGAGTAATGTATAAATATTTTTTGCCATTCAGTAGGATGTCTTTTTAATCTTTTTTCACTGTGTAGGGCTTTTTGAGGTAATCCCAAACCTTTATTTTTGCTTTTATTTCCCTTGCCAAAGATATGTGACAGAACATAACACCAATGCTTTATATAATTTGTTGTTGCAGGTCTTAGATCTAAATCTTCAATCCACTTGGAATTTATTTTTGTGCATGAGGTTACAGTCAGATCTTTACTTTTACTTTACTTTTACACACGGTCTTCTACTTTTTCCAGAACCATTGAAGAAATTCTCCTTTGCATGTTGTATGGTTATGACTGCTTAATTATAAATTAAGTATTAATATGAATGTGGGTTTATTTGGGGGCTTTTTATTCTATTCCACTGATCCACTCGGGTTTGTTTTTTATGCCAATACTGTAAAGTCAGATAATGTGATGCCTCTTTTTCTCTCAGAATTGCTCTTGCTATCTGATACCTTAAATGGTTCCATACAGATTTGAATACATTTGTTCAATTTAAGAATTTTGTTGGGGATTGTTACATCTGTATATCACTTTAGGCATCATACTCATTTTGATTATATGGATTCTCATGAGCAGAAGATGCCTTTGTTCACCTCCTAGGTTAGATTAATTCCAAGGTATGAGTCTTGTGAAGTGGTTGGAATTGTTTTCTTAATTTCTTTAGAAAACTTGTAAAAGAGATCATTCAAACATATTTTAAAAAGTAGGGATTGTAGTATAGTGTACCTCTTTCCCCACCCCCGCCACCCCCATTTATCCATCCAGCTTCGGTTATTACCAATATTTATGTCATTCATTTAGCCCTCACTGTATTAGTAAATTAAATGCAAAGACATACTGAAATGTTCAGATTCCTATAAAAACTCAGTAATTCCTAAAAGTAGCTGGTGTTTAAATTCCAATTGTTTCCTATGAATTTTTTTATAAAATGAATCAAGAATCACATAATGTTCACACTTAGTCTATCTTGTTTTAATTCTCATTTTAGTGATTACTTATCTCCCCATTTCTTCCCTCCCCCTTGCAGTTTATTTATCAAGAAAATTTGTTTGAGTCTTATAATGTATATGTTGGTGATTGCTTCTTTTTGGTTTAGTTTCCTCTCTTTTTTTCAAATTGGTAATTGAACCTAAACACTTGATTAAATTCTACCTACATTTTTGTGGAGGAAGGCAAAACTACTTCAAGGGTAGTACCATGTTTTTTTTTTTTTCTATCCAAAGATAAATAATACCTAGTTATAGAATGATACATATTTGTCTTTACATTTATGACTGTAAATATAACATGGAAATTTAAGCAGTGCATTTGATAATAAGGTTTCAGAATCCTGAGGATAAAATCAACATTTGAGAAATAGCTAATATTTGAAATTAAGTCAAAGCTACTTTTTATATAAAGTTAGTTTATAACTCTTGGCAATTCTTTACCAGGTGATGAATGCAGTATTGGTTCAGCCACAGACTTGACTGAAAGTAGTTCCATGGTGGATGGGGACTGGACAATGGTGGATGAAAATTTCTCCACACTCAGTTTAACTCAGTCAGAGCTAGAGCACATCTCCATGGAGTTGGCGAGTAAAGGGCCTCACAAATCCCAGGTCCAGCTTCGGTGAGTTACTCAACATTTTAGAAGAACAAAATGTCCACTCAGAATATTTGGACAAATAGGATACAGGGGCTGCCTTCCTGTAGCTCCTTAGTGTCAGTCAGCTTGTTTCTGCTTATATATTGTAGGTATTTGCTACACATCTTCATGGAGGCAGGATGTCTGGACTGGTGCATTGTCATAGGCCTGATTCTTAGAGAATCCTCAGTAATCAACCAGATTTTGGTTATAATACAGTCCTCAGAGGTAGATGGAGAGATGTTACGGAACATCAAGACAGGGCTGCATGCGGTAGACCGATGGGCTTCTACCGACTGGTGAGTGCCAATTTTCTTGAGTTATTATTTGGCTTTCTTTTGGTTAATCCTTTCCTCTCACACTAAGACTTAGTGCTGGTTTATTTGCTTGGAGATTTTTAGTTTGGTTGAAAAAAAATTGCTTTCATACGTTCATTTTAACACTTTCTCTACTGTTCCGTACCCTATCATTTAGATGAGTAATGTCCATTAAGATAGTGATAGTTTGAACGGTTGTCACTAACTTAAGATTAATGTGAAGCGAAAGATCTAAGTTGAGATTTATAGTTCTGTGGAATTGAAGGTAATAACCTACATGTCTCCTTAAGATAAAAAATTTAAGATGTATGTGAATTTAACATTCCGTGATAATAGGAAGCCCAAATTAAGTGTGTGTCTGCTTAAGAGCCTTAGGTTCCAGCCCTATTTTTGTTATCAGTTATACATGGATTTGGACTAATTGTTTCCATTACTTGGATCTAATTTTCCTTAATTAGCAAATTTGCTTAGAAGTTATCTGCAGGTCCTTTTTCAAGTTAAAAGTTCAGTTCTGTAAAATCTAATTTTTAATTTTACTTGGTAGGGCCGGCCTGGTGGTGTAGGGGTTAAGTCTCAGCGCAATTGTCACAGCAGCCTGAGTTCAATCCCCAGCCAGGGAGCTAACCCACGCAGCACAGCAGACCTCTCCCATCTCACCCACTGCTTCCCTCAGCAGTGTGTTTCAGTGGATCTGCCTGTTCTGCTCCCTGCTCTGTCATGAATCTTCTCACCTCCATCCCAGTTCTACAGAAAAATACAGTCTTTAAAAATAAAGAATGCCAAACTTTGCTCCTAAGACTCAAATTTAAGATTCTTGTTTCTGTGTGCAGCTCCATCTGGGGAACCAGGGTACCTAAGAAGTCTTTCTTCCTCCTCCCCATAGCGCTCACTTACCTTACTGTATCATCATTTCGTGGGAATGTATCCATGACACTATGCTTTTGATCGTGAATGATGAGAGTTAATTTCCTTTTTTCTCCACTTAGCCCTGGATATAAGCCATTTTTAAATATTATTAAGCCACAACTGCAGAAGCTTAGTGAGATAACGGAAGAGCAGGTCCAGCCTGAAGCTTTCCAGCCAATAACTGCGGGTAAGACTCCTGAACAGATTAATTCCCGGGCAGAGGAGAGCAGGGGCTCCTCAGGCCATGGAACCATCCCTCAGGGCGAAGTCGGAGGTAGCAGTATGGCCAACCGGAAAGAGGAGGACACAACCCGAGCAGAGGAGGAACCTTTTCAGGATGGGACTTACGACTGTTCTGTGTCCTAACAATAGTGCACCATCACCACGGGCAGTATTAATTAGCAGCAGCACGCAACTGAGGACACTGACCTAGTTGGATATTTAACCAGGGCAAGAACTCAGAGACTGGTAAGGTATTATTGAATTTTAAACAACTCTCTCCTCTAAGAAATCTATTTGACTTCATAAATATGTGATATCAAATCATCTTTCATTAAGAAATGTTTTTAACTGCATTGGAAAGTAATAAAGAATATTTATTGTATTGATGTACAGGAGAATATGTTGGTTTTATTCTTAAGGGTTGGTAGCTCTTATTCCATAGGGATTATCTTGCCCCAGATGAATTTTCACTACTTAAAGCTTCTTACGTGTTTTCTGAACAGCATATATCCCGACTACTTTTTCAGAATTAATGTGGAGGTGCTTGCTCTAGCTTATCAGAACTTGAGCTGCCTGTTTATCGAGAGTACGGCTCCTGAATAGGTGTGTGCCCTGCACGTGCCGGTGTCAGAGAGACTGGAGGGAAGTTATTTACCTGTGAAGTCAGCGTGTCTGCTTTAGCGCGGGTGAGTGTAGCTGAGTCTGAGGGCTTTTTATCAATTATGCTGTAGATACCAGTAAACTATTTTTATCAAAGAACCGTACCTTTTTGTGAATACTCTTATGTAAATATAGCCAAGGGCAATGTTCATATTTTTAGGCCTTGTATTATAATTTTTAAGGTTTTATGCTGAATTCTGCATGGCTATTGATGCCCTTGGAATAAAAACGGGGCTTGCTCTTCAAATATGAGCACTCTTCATAAAGGAAGACAGGTTTATTGGTTTGGTCATAAAGTAACCAGAAATGGTCATACTGATCATGAAACAGGTTTTGTGGAAATTAATGTACTTTTATTTATTGCTTTTGTAAATTGAAAAATGGACTTTAATGTAAATAGACTGCTGAATCCTGTATTATCATGGCTACTAAAAATTAGTATGCAAATAATGCATTCATCATTGTAAGTTTTTAAATATGTATTTCTAGATATGATTGAAATTTTAGTTTTCATATGTTATGAAAACATAACTGCATATCCTTAATTGCTTCAGACTAAACACATATCTACTGTATGTATTTCTGATTACCTTATAACAGTATTAATTTAGATAGCTCGTTTGTACTGTGCAATTTGAACAAAGGAATGCAATGTTATTTTTTACAAAAACAAACTTATTTTTATAACAGTGAATTTGAAGTGGACCAAATTCATACCACTATGTAAAACAACCTCTTCTCATAGTGCAATTACAGCTTAGAATTAAAACTTGGTCCTTTTAAAGTAAAAAGGCTAGATTAGCTGTCATAGCCAGCCAGGTTTCCTTTGAAGGAAAACTCAAAACTATTTTGAAATTGCTTAGTTCAAAATTCATCAAACCATTTTAAAGTATTCAGTTTGGTAATTTACCGTCATTTACTTTTTACATTACAAGTGCAATAATTTCACATACTAAAACTCCAAAATGAGTGGAATATGTGATTATTGATACCTGGTCGTTTTGGTGCTACTTTTATTTGTCTTGGTTTTAAAACCACCTTTTCCTGAATCTAAGAGAAAATAATCATTTGCCATGTGAGTAAATGCAGCCCAGCAAGGAACTGAAATTTCTTCTGTCCTATTCCATTAAGGACAAGAACCAGCATTACGTTTGTGTTTGGTGTGAATATTCAGTCAATAAAAATGATTTACCGTTGTAAGCAGCTGTGATCTTTTCAAATATCCTAATGTGCTGCTCGGTTCATCTTGCACTGTCAAAAGCAGGACATCAATAAGTTAACTGCATTCCTGTGGTTAGAGGAGGTGAGAGAATCTTCTATGAAATGCATTTTTCAAATGGTCAGCCCCAAGGCAAAAACAAAAGTTGGTAAGTGGACAGAAAATTTCTCTTTGGTTATTTGTTATATAGTTAACTTTCTAAAAACCCATATTTTTATTTTACCTGGTTCACATATGAACTGTTTAAGCCATAATTTTAACCAATTAATTTAAATATTCAGCATAACTATTCGAAGTTTACTAGATACATTATTTGCTGATACCAAAAGACATCATTTTGGGGTAGAGTCAACTTTTGCTTGTAATTCAAGTTGCTGCTACTTCTGTAATGTGTATTTTTTCAAGTGGTGAAGGGCAATAAAACCATTAAGAACTTTTGTTTATTCATCTCAGGTTAACAGCAAATAGAGTATGTATTAAAAGCCACAAAAATACTATTATCTAATTCCACCTCTTAGTGCAAATTCTTGGTGTTTCTACATAATACTATCTTTAGATGTCTGAGAATAGGAGATTGAAATAGTTCATGTTAATGACAGAAAATGTTAACAATAAAATGGGAAAAAATACGTAAAATTTTGTTTGTTGGATAGAATCACATCACAGTATAAGTCTATAAAGAGACTACGCATCATCTCTAATAGGTGGAATTAAAAACAAATGACTTTCTTAGTTTCCAGTATTTCTAAATCTGCTTTTTGTATCTAGTCTGGATATATTGTATAAATAGAATCACCCATGTGGCTTTTTCTGTTTGCCTTCTTTCACTTAGCATGTTTTTAAAGCTGAATAGTCGTTTTGATTGTATGGATATACTATACACATTTGTCCATCAGTAGTTGAGAACACTGGGTTGGTTCCACTTTTTGACTATCGTGAATAATGCTACAGTGGATGGATTTTATTTTGTCAGTTCTCTAGGAGTGGAATTGCTCGGTCTTATAAGATGGTTAATTTTTTGAGGAAATGCCAAACCGTATTACAAAGTATCTGTACTATTTTGTATAAAGTGGTGAAACAGATTTGCATTTCCCTAATGTCTTTTCACATGATTTTTAAACATTGGTATGGTATGTTTTTGGGCAAGGTGAACAGATTTCTCCGTTTCAAAATTTGGTCATTTTATCTTTACACTTTCATATCTTTTAAAGCAAACATTCATTTCACTTTTTTGAATTCCAACTTATTTCATCAGTTGCTTGGTCTTTTATCTACAAAAGTATTGACTAACCCGAGATTATGAAGATTTATGCCTGTGTGCTAAGAATTTTACAATTTAGCTCCTACACTAAGGTTTTTTTCCTTTTTCGTATGTGGATATGCAGTTGTCTGTACACCTTCTACTAAAATGATTTTTCTCCCCATTGAATTGTCAAAAATAACTGAACATATTGGTTTATTTCTGGATTGTCAGTTATAGTGACCTTAATGCCAGGACCACAAGGTCTTCATTAATGTTGCTTTTTAGGAAGTTTTGAAAACGTAAACTGTCAATTGTGGGGCACATATACAAAGGCAGCTGGGATTTTGATGGGGGTTATATTAATCAATTTGGAAAATAGTACCACCTAAATTAGTAAGCTTTCCAATCCATGGACATGAGATGCTTTTCGGTTATTTGTGTCATCTTTCATTTCCTTCAGAAATGTTTTAAGAACTTACAGTGTAAATATCTTGTACTTTTGTTAAAACTAAGTTGATTTTATTCAATTTATGCAAATACAACTGTTTCCTTAATTGCATTTTTGGATTATTCTGTTAGTATGTCAATATATAAAGACTTTTGAATCCGTTCATTAACTAGCACTATTTATGGGTTCCTTAGGAATTTTTACATAACAGATGATGCCATCTGTAACTAAAAGATAGACTGAGTAATCTAGATGCCTCTTGCAAAAGTGCCCTGGCTAGAACTTCCCAGAAAAAATGTAAATAGAAGTGGCATTGTTATTGGACTTGTCTTTATAAGGGATGCTTTCAGCTTTTCATAGTAAATTAGGTTAAGTTTCATGACCTTACCTTTATCAGGTTGAGGAAGTTCCCTTCTAGTCTTTTTTCCTCTCATGAAAAAAATGTTGGGGCTTTGTCCAAAAATTATTTTTTGCATTTACTGAGGTGGTCGTCCTTTATTAACTTATGTTACATTAGTGGATTTCCAGATGTTCAACCAACTTTGCATTCCTAGGATAAATCCCACTTGGTCATGCTGTAGGGTCAAACTTGGAGAAAGGCAATTTTGATTTGTAAAGAGACAATTTAAGATATATGTCACTTAGAGTTTTTAAGAATAAAAGCACTTAAATGCATCTTGACCCTAAAAGAAATCAACAGTGTGTTAGGACATTTTCCCCACTGTCCAAAAGTGGAACATTCACATTGTAGGGCTTATTTTTGGAACCTGGGAATGCTATAACTAGTAATTTACCCAGAATTTTATTGAGTCCAGATCCACCAAATTCAGAAAATTCTAATTTCAAATACTGGTGGAAACCATGGAAGTGGCTCAGCTGCTTCACTGAACTGTTTGTTCTGAGGGTATTCAAAGTGAAATAACTTGCACAGAGATTTTGTAACTCCTAAATATGCTAAAGTCCAATATTCACCAAGTTCTAGGTCATTTTATTTCTTTAAAATCCAAATGTATTATTCATTCAAAGGTAAAAAGGACTCCCGAGAAACGAATACTTTGTGTGAAGTTCTTTGTTTACAACAACTGGTGGGTTGTTCAAAAAATCATGATGCATTTTTGCTTAAAAAAAAAATGTCATGAGTTTTCTGACATCCCCTACATGCACAATTAAAGTCTCTTAACAGCATTTTTTTATTATTTAAAAAAAAACTCTAGATTTGAAATAACCTTCAAATGGGGTTTACAGGAGAACAATTAACAAAGCTTTTTTTTGTTGTTGTTAAAGATACCACCTAGTAGTATATTAAAATTTTTATTTCAGTAACATTGTAAGGCAACAATTAACCCTCAGCAATGAAAGGAGCAGACAGAATCATTCTTCATCTTCCTGAGTCAACAGGGTGGCTTATGGCCCCCTCACAGATAACATGTCAGGGATCCTATCACGCTTAACTGCGGAAACAAATAGTTCATGTAATAGTCATTCTTACCTCAAACACAAGTTTTAAGAATTTCTTCACACTTTCCCTGAATGTGCAATACTATACTGTGCTACTTAGAATTTGAAAAGACCCTTTTAAAAATGGGTTCTTCGAGTCACCTATATTTAATCCCAGAGGCTGCTAATCAGCTGACAGTGTGCTTATTAACAGAGCCATAAATATTAGGTGCAATTATTTCTGTCATTAGAAGAACCTACCAAAATATTGCCCTGCAACTGGTGAGCATCTTTTCTCTGACTTTACACAATATTAAAGCCTTATAATGCTAAAGAAAACCATGATTATTACTGGAAAGGAATAACATTCTCCCCAAAGGGACAAAAAAGGTCACAGGAAACAATTTGTTTTCATACAATGTCCTTCCTCAACACTTGGGATTTTGTTGTTTTTTTCTCCTACCATCACTAGTGATCTATTTCAGCCTAACCACTATGACCAAAAATCTGCCTATATTTGGAAATTCACTGAGATCCTACTGTTTCTAACTTTTCTCTACAACTGTGATTCTATACAAACTATGAACACTGCAAACCTTAAGTACCACCTGACAAATAAGTGTGGCAGGAGCCAGACATTTAAAACATTTGAGACTGATACGGTTTCTGCAGTAGCCGGGACAAGTGGCTGCAGTATGCGTGCCATCCGAGTCCTTGTTCAGCTCTGACTGCAGCCCTGTTTTGTGGGTCCAGTTTTTAAGGAGTCACAAATTAGGCAGACAGTTTGAGGAGTGTAATTCAGAAGAGCGTTAAGCAGTTTCCTCCTATGCTCTTCTGTTCAGGCAAATCCCAGTGCCAGCTTTTTTGGTTTACTATTGCTTACCTTTGACATATTTTTGGCCTCTATTTGCTAAACTCAAAATTTGCCCGACTTTTTACATATCTTGGAAAACTCATTCACTGATCTCACCAAACCTTTCCACTACTACAGCCCAGAATATTGTGATATACTGCATAACCTACACAACCATCTTCTCCAAAATGAACAGCATTTTTAAGTCCTAGGTCTGCCATGATGCAGCGATCTAAACACTAAAGCTACATGTACAGGGGTCTCATTCCAGTACAAACCACAACCTCAAGTCTCAGGAAAGCCAATTCTGCTGCACAGTAAATCACTGACAGACTGATGAAACAGCAGGAAAACAGACAAAAACACAGATGCAGTGCATTAAAAGGTCTAAATGATTAACCCTGGATACCAGAAGACTCCTGTGAAACAGGGAGTTAATCTTTATAAAATGCCCAATCACTCCCAACTCTCCTCCCATCTCTGAACAGCCACCATGGCAACTCAGCACTCAGAGGAAGAAAGAAGGTCAAGTACTTGCACAAACAGTATTCTGAACTAGAAAAGCTTGTGAAAACCCAAAGGGGAAAGTAGCTGGACAAATGCTCCTCTTCTCCAAAGTGGAGCAGGGGATAGGTATGTTTCAGAGGAAAAGAGCATTGAAAACATCAGAAAACCACAATTGGTTAATCTCAGTGACTACTTGTCAGAATGACAAGGCATCACCTCAGCACAGGGATCCACATCGGGAGCCCTGGGCTTCAGTGCAGAGATGGAAAGCAGGCTCTAGAGGCTGCCTGAAGAATCTTAAGCACAGGCTGGGGACAAAAAAACCCAATGGTCCTTTCCAGAGATGTAGAATGAAGCCTCAAGGGGGGAGCCATTACCCAGAGGTGAATGATATTTACCTCTCAGCCACTGACACAACAAATGGTCTTGGGCTTTAACTGGAAATGACATTTGTCTCATTACAATGGTCTTACAGTATCTTTTGCCAGCCTAAGGGGACAACTACAGAAGTGGTTTGTTGGCTTCTGTCCATATAAAATGTGTGTGTAGTGGCTATACCTGCATGTGCTTACATGCTAGAAAACTAGCATTTTCAAGTGTTGAAAAGACTGTGCATATCTACCCCACAGTGGAACCATTACAAAACTTCACCCTTGAAGGGTATCAGCTCACAAATCTCTTTGAACATATACTCATTAGGATTCATTGACTTACGTTTCATCTGTGTAACATAGGGCCAAATTATGTCATATGGAGTATCCCACTGGGCATATACTTAGAGCGCATCCACAAGATTAAAACACATAGAGACTGTAGGTGCACACCCAGGCAGAAGGAAATGTCCAATCTGGGAACTTCCTTTTCAGAACGTCCAGTTGGGAGGATCTCTTGTCTTCCCCAGAAAAATAGTGGGCAGCAATGGCCACAGTGATCATTCCTTCAGGCTGTTCTTCCAAGACCTATCAGAGAGAATCAGTTAGTTTCTCTAGTTCTATGGAGACAAAATACTGATCTCAAGGATCTTTCCAAATACCACCTGGGAACCTGATGAATACCACAAGCAGTGCTGGGAGATTCCCACCTGTACTTCTATCCAGAACTGCCATGCAGAAGCCTGGAGTCCATGGGAGTAAAATACAAAGTAGTCCCCTCCTTTACTTGTGACTGGGGTGCCACTGCCAAGAGACCACTGAGAAAGTGTTGACCCTTTGTGAGTTCGAATGTAAAATGACATATGGCTTGGTCCTGAAAGGTAAGAGGAAGAAGCAAAAGTTAAATCTTTAAAAAGGCATCAGTAAGACAAGCAAATTAATACACCACCCACACCAGACTAAAGTGATAAAAGGCATTAACTTTCATAAAGGTACTACAAACCTAATGGCGATTTACCAGCTTGGACATTCAGTGTCTATCAAAAGGGTAGTAAGTGATGAAGCAGCAGAAAAGGCACAGAATTGACAAGGAGACACCTATGTCTGGGTCTTGTCATTTAAACATACGACAACATAATACTCATGAGTCCTTCAGAAATACACTAAGCATTATCCAACAAGTAACTGTGATAAGTAAAGAACTGAAATATTTGGATGTATTAAAAGCCTCGCTAAGACAAATACTAAAGTAAGGATAAAAGACCAACCTATAAATGTTGCATAGAACAAATACTGAGGGGAAAAGAAAAAAATAGCTAGCATAAGCAGGCTTGAAAAGTCCAATAGTAGTAAAGAATGTCTTTGAAACTGTAAGATTGCAAAAGTTTAAATAAGGGTGACCAAAACAAATATAAACCATCTTAAATGCCAGAAAATACTATTTCAAATTAAGTAGCAATGAAGACAAGAAGGAAAAAGGAATACAACAAGTAAAATAGATAACAATAACATGCTATAACAAAGTTGAGACTGTATGTATCATTTTTAATTTAGTAACTAAATTAAGAAGAAAACTTCAACATGGTTTACAAAGTCAGGCACAATAAACTGTATTCAAGAAACATACTTAAGATTCAAAAAGGGTAAAAGTAGAGATATGAAAAAGTATTTCAGTAAAGTGGAAACTATTTGGGGAGCTAGCCCACATACGGTGCACCAGACTTCTGTCTCACCTCCTGCTCCCTACTCTGTCTCTGGTGAATCCTCTCATGCCCCACATCTCTGGCCTACACCCCAGTTCTTATACACAAAAGTAAATAAAATTAAAAAACAAAACCAAAATTACTAATCAAGTAGATGATAGGGACATATATTCTTTATTACCAGAACAGTAAGTTGGATTGATAGTTTCTCAAGTGAACATAAAACATTCATGAAAGTATAGGGTAACAAGGTAACAATAAGTGCAATTAAAATGAAATATTACAAATAGCAATCACCATAACTTTGTGAAACTTGAAATTATCAATAAAATGAAAAGACCTCCTACTGGGAAACTGAAGGATTTCAGGGCCCCCCTGGTGTGGCAAGGGGTTAAGTACTATGAGGCTATCAGCAGCCACTGCAGCAGTTCCATCCCTGGCTAGGGAGCCTCCCTCATGGAGCAGCAGACCTCTCCTGTCTCAACGCTGCTCCCCTCAGCAGTATATTTCAGTAGATCTGCCTGTTCTGCTCCCCACTCTGCCTCTGGTGAATCCTCTCACCCCGTGCACCTGTGGCCTATACCCCAGCTCTTGTATGCATAAATTAAAATTTTTTTTCAAATAATGGAAATACTCCATATCAGTAATTATGGAATATATACAAAGAACAAATGACTTAAGTAGGAAACAGTAAACAAAGGACAAGGGAGGAAATATAGAGAAAAGCATCAATCAATGAAATACAGAGAAAACAGACCTAATTTAAACTACCAAAACCTGCTAATTTTTATATTGAATTTTAAAATTAAATTTTAAATTAACCACTATCTAATTGATTAAGAAAGAGCAGTGAGACAGAACAGAAAATACAAGTACACAAAAAGAAGTAACAGAAGAAATTTTTTGATTCACACATGATTACTTTGCAGACTTCAATACAAATAAATTCTGAAGCCCAGATGAAATGGCTATAAACAGAAACAGCAAAAAACTTAAGCAGATTAACCTCCACTGAAAAAAGTTAAGAAACTACTACACACATCTCCAAGCAGGTTCAGATGGCTTGATTTCCTTCAGAGAAAAATTCAAGTCACCTTTTCAAACCACACTGTTTCAATGCATTGAAAATGAAGGACTTACCAATAGTATACTTCAAAAAGCACACAAACCAGTACCATTCATGACTACTGTGCAAAATTTTTAAATAAAATATTAAAAAAAGTAACATCACATTAGGAAAATGATAGGCTATAATCATGTAGAATATAACCATATTAAAAGATCCAAGGCAGAAAAATCCTACAGTTATCTACAGTTTTAAAAAAAAAATTTTTTTCATAAAATTAAAACCCATTCCTTATTTTAAAAAATAGTTCAAGAATTTACAACTGATGAATGCTTAACAGAATAAAACACTTAGTCTTAAGGCTAGTATTTTAATGGGACCTTTTATTAACATCAAGAATAAGGTTAAGGAGGCTGCTCACTGTCTTCATAGCTGTTCTACCATATACAGGTCTACACTGTGCAGAAGAATGAGCCTCATAAGGCTCAGTAAGAAGCAAAACTATTTGCAGATTATATGTAGCAGTCGACTGGCTCTATCTGATAGCCTGAGAGCCATCCAAAACCGGCTAAAAACAATTCTTACATTTTTAAAGAGCACTTAAAAAAAAAAACCCAAAAAACAAAAACAACAACAGACACATGGCAAAGCCTAAAATATTTACTGTTTTGGCCCTTTTTAGTCTGGTGATTCCTGGTATACCTGGAGAACCTGTGAACATCAATGACTGACTCAGAAAAAAGATGTCAGTTGCCTTCATAACTGCAAAATAAAACCAGTTAGAAGACACGATAGAGAAATCCTCAATTATTAAAATAGCCAGGAAAAAATGAAAAACAAAAACTCCCAATCATTAAACTAGAGAGGTTTTGTAATTAGAAGTGTGGTAATTGGTACACAAATAGAGTGATGCATATTCAGTCAAGTAATTTTTTTTTATTTTTTTGACATTTGTTTTTCGAAAGCCCACATGTTCAACTTGCCTGCCATCACTGATTTCTAATGGAATTCTCCAAATTCTGGATACAGGATAAAGGTTTGAACTTTTCTGTGATTCCTTTTTATAAGAGTTACATAAAATCAGAAATAATTATTGCTATGAACAAGAAAATCAACTGATGTAAAATCATCTCCAATAGAATTTTAAAAGCCTAGAGAAAATATTCACATCCAAAAATGTCAGCTAACACACTTCATTTCCGTTATTGCATTCTATTGATTAATGAAGAAATCTTACTATTTCACTACTACCATCTTGTGCCTGCCAGCTTTCCTTGTCTACTCGATTTTCAGGTCCTTTGTGTGTTTATTAGAATGAACCTACCTTAATATAGTAGACGTTTATGTTCTACAATAAATATAATGATTTAAAATACAAAAACCAAACAAGCTACTTATGGAAGAGGAAGTTCAGTAAGAAGTGGGCAAAAGTTGAGGTATATACTGTCAAATAATTTTTGACAAGTTCTCAAAAGCTGTTCAGTAGGGAAAATGCTAAAAGCAGGACTAAAATATCTATCAAATAAAAAATAAAAAATGCTTTTCAGCACTTCTATCAGGGAAATGCAAATCAAAACCACAGTGGGGTGACATTTCATACCTGTGAAAATGGCCCAAATCAAAAAGACCAAAAATAACAAATATGTGCAAGGATGTGGAGAAAAAAGCAATGGTACACTGTTGGTGGGAATGTAGACTGATCAAGTCCTAATGGAAAACAGTATGGAGGTTTCTCAAAGTATTATAAATAGATCTACCAAATGATCCAGCAATTCCACTTCTACATACCTACCTGAAGAATGCAAAAACACTAATTTAAAGGGATAGATGCTCTCCTATGTTCACTGTGCAGCACTATTCATATTAGTCAAGTTATGAAGAAAACCTAGTACCCAGGGACAGAGGAGTGGTTTGGAATAATGTGGTATATATACACAATGGAATACTACTCAGTTATTAAAAAAAAAAAAAGTTGAATTCTTGCCATTTGTGGCAACAAGGATGATACTGGTAGATATAATGCTAAGACAAATATTAGACACTTTTGCTTAAATGTGGAATAAAAAGAAAACAAAGGATCAGACAAAATAAAACCAATACAAATCCTAGAAATCTGACTGGAACTGAGGATACAGATGGGGAGAGAGAGCAGGAGAAAGAGGGGAGGTGATTCAGTGGACTATGGTTGAGGACTGAGGGTGCTGTGCTGGTGGGTGTGATGTGGTGACATGAACATAAAGTGTGACCCTATGCTTTGAGTCACATAGTTTTGTAAACCCATGTTATCTCAATAAAAGAAAAAAAGGATGTTTCAATAAAAATTGTCTTTCAATCAAAAACAACAACAACAAAAACCAACTATCTGAATATCCAGAAAGAAAAAAACCCTGGTCTATATACCATACATGAAACTTAATTCTGGGGCCTCCCTGGTGGTGCAAGGGTTAAGTCTTAGTGCTATCAAGCTGCAATCAGCAACTGCTTAGCTAGTTTGATCCAGACCAGGGAGCTGACCCACATGGTGCAGCAGAGCTCTCTTGTCTTGCCCGATGCTCCCCTCAGCAGTGTATTCCAGTAAATTTGCCTGTTCTGTTCCCCACTCTGTCTCTGGTGAATCCTCTTACTCCCCATTACCTCTGACCTATACCCCAGTTCTTGGGTGCATAAAAAAAAAAAAAAACAGCAAACTTAATTCAAAATGGATAAAAATGAAAACTCTCAAGTTTCTAGAAGAAAACTTGAGAATCTATCTTTGAGACCTCTGGATCACAGATTTTTTTGGAGCAGACATATAAAACACTAACCCTGAAAGAAAAACGTGGTAAACTGAACTTAATAAAAATGTAAAACTTATGCACATCAAAAGGCATTAAAACATTGGGCCCCCATGGTGGCCTAGGTGTTAAGGTTCAGCACCACCACCAGGATAGCCTGAGTTCAATCCCAGTTAGGGAGCTGGCCCACATGGGGCAGCAGACCTCTCTTGTCTTGCCCGCTGCTCCCCTCAGCAGTATTTCATTAGATCCGCCTGCTCTGCTCCCCACTCTGTTTATGGTGACTCCTCTCACAGTACCACCACCACCACCACCACACCTCTGGTCTACACTCCATTCTAATATGCAATAATAAAAATCTTTAAAAAATTAAGTGTGTGTATATATATGTCTGATAAAGTTTTTTTTAAACATATAAACTCATGAAAGTTTATAAATTACTAAAGTTTAGAAATTACTATTTCTAAAGTGGAAAAAGACATGGAGAGCAAGATATGTTAATGGCCAGCAAACACTTAGAACACTGTTCCATTCTTACTGAGAACTGCAAGTAATACTACCATACACCCGCTAGAAATACTAAATCACCAGCAGCAAATTTTGTTGAAAATGTGGAGCTACTGGCGGGAGTGAAAAAGGGACCAATTCTAAAGTTAAACTTAAGTCTACCCTATAAACCAAATAACTCCACTCATAGATAGGTGTTCAAGAGAAATGGAAGACTTATTCCACAAAGACCTTATACAAGAATGTTTCTAACAGCTTTCTTCATGTTAACCCCAAACTGAAAATAGCCCAGGTTTCCATCAATAGGGAAATGATAAAATGTGGTATATTCAAACTCTGAGTACTACTGAGCAACAAGGGAGCAAAACTACTGATACTCAAAAACAACATAGCTCATTCTCAAAAACACTGTCTTTGAAGACCCAGGATCACAGTATTACACACTGATGATTCCATTTATATAAGGTTCAATAATGAGCATAATAAATGTTAATTCAGAAATCAGAAAGGGGGGTTGCTTCTCAGGCTCAGGGATTCTGAGTAGAAATGTGCCTAGGAATTTCCAGGGATGATGGAAATTTTTATAGCTTGATAATTATAGGTAAACTTTCATTAAAACTAGTGGAACTGGATTTGAGCTATATATTTCACTATATCCAAATTCATCCTTAAATGTAAATAAATGACTGAAAGTAAGCAAGGGGAATAGTTACATTTGAAAATACTTTTCATCCAGGAAAAAGTTACAGGCAATTTTCTATCAACTTCTTTTAAAACTCAGTAAAGGAAGTACAGAAACAGGGACTTTTAAAAGTAAGCTTCCTATACTAGGGTTCTCCAGAGAAACTGAATCAACAGGATGTGTATAGAAAAGGGATTTATTTAAAACTATTAGCTCATGCAATTGTGGAGGCTGGCAAATTCAAAGACCCTATTAAAAGTTGCAGTTTGAATCCAAAGGCATTGTGCTGGCAGAATTCCCCCTTCCTGGGTCAGTGTTTTCCGTAAGGTCTTCAACTAACTGAGTAAAGCCCACCACATTATGGAAAACTCTAATTAAATGTTAACCTTATCAAAAAATATCCTCACAAAACATCTGGAATGGTGTTTGACCAACTATCTGCGTACCATGGCAGAGCCAAGTTAACACATATAATTAACCATCATACTTGCCAGACAGCCATTACAAAGAGACAGAAACCATCCTGGTTTATTTTTAGAAATATTCAGCCATCAGCCAAAGGTCTACAGTTTCTGACTGTGAGAAAAATTCATGTCTTACCTCTTGCTCCTTCCTTACATAAGCACTATTTCTATCTCTCTACTAAGTGAAAAATGCCCAAAGAAGCTGCTTTTAAATAAGAAAAAAATTGCAGATTTACTGCAACACATTTCTTGAATGTCCATTATGTAGCACTAATTATAGTGGGCACCAAGAACAGAGTGACAAATAAAATCCATCCACATTTGCCTCCCTTGAATTCTAATGGAAAATAAAAGCATGAACTAAATAAGCATGTTATAGAGGTGATCAGCTGTAACCAAGACATGTACCAAAGGAAAGAAAAAGTAGAATGGCAGTTTCTCAGCTTGATAGTCTGGGAGAGGAGGGTCAGGTCAGTCTTAATATTTTGCCAACATATGGATAGTGTTTGGGTAGGAGGCAGTAGCACAAGCCGTTCACTTTCATCAGGACTGTGTGGGGCTAAAGGAACAGTTGGGTTTAGCTAAAGGAGCACAGCAAGGGAAGTGCTGGGAAAAACCTTAAAATATATACATAGGCCAGACTACTACAGACCAAACATGCGCTGCCAAAGAGATGTGGGCTTATTCAGTAGGCAACTGGAAATCATTAAAAGCTATTTAAGTAAGGAAGTGACATGATCAAATCTATTTTTAAGAGACAGTATTAGAAAGATGATTTAAAGACCAAAACAGCAATTGAGAAGCTAGTTATAAGAGCCAACTGCTCATTTTAAACATGGAAATGTACCAAGAAAGATAAAGTCACGTTGTCTGCTGATGCCTAGCCAAAGGATCTAACAGTAAACCAGTATCTAGTACTAAAGGCTTTCCAATAAAGCTCTTTAAAAATCATGATCTGTTAATTTCTTTCGGAAACACTATATGCTCTCATGTTGCTAGTCACTACAATAAATTTGAGGGGGGAAAAGATAAAGTGAAAAAAATTCACAGATTAATTTACAGAATCCTAGGGAGGGAGGAACTTGGAAGACTATGTTAGAAAGTACGTGCACTACCGATGATACTACGGTTAAAGTATTATTTGAAAATGAACTTTTTGCAAGCTCCAAGGCAAGCACTAAAAATAATTTTTAACGAGTACAATCGATAGACCACAGTATTTCTTATGTAATTATATCAGTTATATCAGTTAAGCAGGATTGTGGGGTAGCATGGAGAGCTCTCAGGCTTTCCGCCCTCCCCTTGGGCATGGGCATCTGCAGGCTTACATGCTGCAGGACTCAGAGTAGCAAAGCCTGGGGGGCGTGGCTTAGAGCAGCCATTAGCAGTGGCTACGGAATAGCCATTGGTGTACTGCGCATGCGCGAGGGCAGAAGGAGGGGGAGGGAGCGAGAATCAGCAGCACACTGCAGGAATGGCCCCTCAGCAGCTGAAGATTTGCCAGGAGCTAGGAGGCCTAGCTCCCTCCCCCCTCCCCCCTCCCCCCATATGTTGCCAGAGTTTGAATAAAAAGCCACCAAGGGCTCCAGAACTCCTTCCTTTATGCCCGTCTGCCCATCATCGAGAACCTGCCTAGTGCCATTCCTGCTGGCACTACCAGGACTGATTGATGTTTCTTAACAGTGTCAAATTAGCTGAGATAAACACTGATAGAAATTAAGGAGAAACAGACAAATTCACTATTATAGTTGAAGATTTCAACAACCCTCTATCTGAAATTGACAAATCCAGGAGGCAGAAAATCTGCAAGAATTTGGTGGGTGGAAGGTCATAAAAAAGAAAGGAATGGAATCAACATTCACAGAATCTTCACCAAACAGCAGCAGATTATACATTCTTCTTGAGATCACATAGAACATCACCAAGACAGACCACATCCTGCACCAGAATACACACCTAAGTGACCAAAGACAGGTAAGTGGATTAGGAAGATGTGCTACATATACACAATGAAATACTACTCAGTTATAAAAAAGATAAACTTAACTTTGGGACAATGTGGATGGAAGTGCAAGGGCTTATGCCAAGTGAAATAAGCCAAAAAGAGAAAGACAAATAACAGTGGTGTCACTTACAGGTGAAGCATTGAGAAACAGAGGGTCAGATAAAACCAAACCAATAACAAACACTAGAAATCTTGACTGTAGAACTCAGACTACCAAAGACAGATATGGGAAGAGGAGCAACAGCAAAGTACAGAGGGAAGGGACATAATGGATTATGGTGGAAGACTTTCAGTGTCTTGATGGATCGGTGGAATGGTAATATACACCAGAGGGGTGTGATCCTGTATCTCTCCATCACATATATTATAGTAAATGAGTGTTATCTCAATGAAAAAAAAAAAGCAATCGAGGGGCCTCCCTGGTGGTGCAAGGGGTTAAGTCTCAGAAATATGAAGCTATTAGCAGCCACTGCAGCACGATTTCAATCCCCAGCCAGGGAGCTAACCCATATGCTGCAGCAGACCTCTCCCATCTTGCCTGCTGCTCCCCTCAGCTGTCAATCCGCCTATTCTGCTCCCCACTCTGTATCTGGTGAATCCTCTCCCTCCGTCACACCTTTGGCCCACACCCCAGCTTGTATGCATAAATAAATAAATCTTTTTAAGAAAAAAAGCACTCAAAGTCCTAATTAACACAGTAACATGAGGAAATAAAAGGTATAAATATTGGTAAGAAAGAAATGAAAGTATCGTTTACCGATGACATGACTGTTGAAATTCTGAAAGACTCAACAACAAAAAAGCTGAAACAATTACTGCAAGGTTGTAGAACACAGGTTAAAATATAAAAGCCAGTGTTTTCCTATATATCATTAATGAACAATACTATTATTAGTAGCACCCACAAATGCGAAACACTTAAAAATCTAACATAGTCCCAAATGTAAAATACACAACTAAAAAACTTCTGGAAGATAACACTGAGAGAAAATCTAGGGATGTCGGGTTTGACAATGACTTTTAGATCACACCACCAAAGCATGATTTGTGAAAGAAAAAAAATTAAGTTGGATTTCATTAAAGTTAAAAATATATCCTCTGAAAAAAGACCATTAAGAGGATGAAAAAACAAAACAGACTGGGAGAAAACATTTGCAAAACAGTTATCCAAATACACAATATCCAAGATATAACTTATATGCAAGATACAAGAACTTATATCCCAACATACAATAGAACTTATATCCAAATATACAATAACTCAAATATCAAGAGAGCAAACCACCCCATTAACAAACTGACAGAGATCTGAGCAGACAGCTCACCAAAGAAGATAAACTTAAGAAAATATGCTCAATACAATATGTATTAGGAAATGGCAAATTAAATCAACAATGATATGCCATTATTCATCTCTTAGTAACGGCTAAAATCTAAAACACTAACAATCACCAGTATCTGGTGAGGGGTGCCTCCCTGGTAGTACAAAGGGTTAAGTCTGAACACTATAAAGCTATTAGCAGCCTCTGCAGCATGAGTTTGATCCCCAGCCAGGGAGCTAACCCACTTGGCACAGTAGACCTCGCCTATATCACCTGCTGCTCCCCTCAACAGTGTATTTCCGTCAATCCGCCTGTTCTGCTCCCCACTCTGCCTCTAGTGAATCTTCTCATCCCCCACACCTCTGGCCTACACCCCAGCTCTTGTATGCAAAAACAAGTAAATCTTAAAATAAAAAAAGACAGTAAATGCCAGCCAAAGTGGGGAAGAGAAAGAGATGCTTAAAAGGAGCACAAGGTATTTCTGATGGTAAAACTATTCTGTATGATACTGTAATGGTGGCTACAGGACATTACGTATTTGTCAAAACCCTTAGAACTGTTGTTGTACAGCATAACAAAGAGCAACTAATTAGTATTTCTTTTTAAAGATTTTATTTATTTTTATGTAGAAGAACTGGGGTGTAGGCCAGAGATGGGGGGGGTGAGATGATTCACCAGAGACAGAGTAGGGAGCAGAACAGGCTGATCTACTGAATTACACTGCTAAGGGGAGCAGCAGGTGAAACGAGAGATCTGCTGCACCACGTGGGTTAGCTCTCTGGCCAGGTATCAAACTCAGACCATCATAGTGGGCCTTCACAGTGGTAGTGCTGAGACTTAACCCCTAGGCCACCTGGGAGGATCCCTAAGGAATCTTAATGTAACTATGGACTTTAGTTAATAATGCATCAATATTGGGTAATCAGTTCTAAGAAATGTACCACACTACTGTCAGATGTTAATAACAATGGTCACTGCAGGAGGTGGGGGCAGGTATGGGAACTCTTGTATTTTCTACTCAACTTTCCTATAAACCGGTAACTCCTCTAAGAACTAAAATGTATTAAATTTACTTTAAAAGTCACAACTTTACTTGCCTTTAGAAACACTGTAAGTTCTAAGTTCCTGGACACTTACAAATTTGCAGGAGAAACATACATACTACTTATTAAGAATTTTAAGAAGGAAAGGACAAAAACCGTCATGAATGGGCCTCCCCAGTGGCACAATGGGTTAACTCGCAGCACTATGAAGCTATCCGCAGCCACTGCAGCACAAATTCAACACCCAGCCAGGGAGCTTCCCACATGGCGCAGTGGACCTCTCCTGCCTCGCCCACTGCTACCCTCAGCAGTATGTTTCAGTCTACCTGCCTGTTCTGCTCCCCATTCTGTCTCTGGTGAATTTTCTCACACACACACACACACACCCAACACACCTTTGGCCTGTACCCCAGCTTGTATGCATAAATAAAGCAATCTTCAAATAAAAAAAAAACCGTCATGACTTACCTATTGCTTCAAAGCTCAGCTTAATAGAATCCCAGGGTGTCATTTCTTTGGATACAAGTCTGAAATGAGTAGGAACGCTTGGAGAAACTTCTGGGGCAGGAAGATACCAGTTTTTCCTATTTGGAAAGATAGCTTCAATATTTAGGATGCTTTATTAGTTGAAACACATTTTGGAATATAAAAATAAATTGACAGGTGTGATAAAGCATATTCCTCTGAAGTCCAGGTTATTATATAATAAAACCTTCCCAAAGTTAAGAACAAATGATTCTATGTGATGGTGATTCTTCTATCTATCCTATTTTTCCTCACCCAGTCTTTCATTACCAAACCATAAAAACTTCCCAGAAATAACACAATTTAAAATGATGCTTAACTGCTATCCAATTGGTTAAGATCTAATCAATCTTAAGAAATTACTCCGGTTTTTAAAGGAAAAATTTCATAAATTTGAAAAAGCAAAACTATGCTTCTTCGTGCTTTATCCCACTGAAGAACTTTAGAAGTGATATAAGTCGCACTTGATGCTCTTCCTACCCAATTTAAATAACGAGGTAATGATACAGTACTAACACTTGAAGACAAACACCCCCAGCTAAAGCAAAAAAGTAACCAACCAACCTGATCAGAAAGTGCACTGGAAGATACCAAGGGAAGCCACAAAGGGGTGCATTCTCCTCACAATGAGCTCGGATGGTATCATTGATCTCAGGAATGTGAGGGGTTATGTGAGACATTCCAGTATAGTCAAACCCATTGATCCATATTCCAGAGTCCTGTTTAACTATGTTTCCATCTAAATTATGAAATGTTCTGGTCATATGCTGAAAAGAACAAGACTAATGAGAAAAGTATTGTTTCAACTACTTCACCCATATCCCCACCCCAGACTAACAAAAATGAGTAAGTCTGACAAGAAATATATGGCTATAGAGCAATAGGAACGAACCCCAATACACTGCTGGTGGGGTTATGTGCTGGCACAATCACTTTAGCATTAACAGAGATGGTATGTACACACCCTTCAAGCGAGCAATTCTACTCTTAAATATGTATCTTAGAGAAACTCTTACAAGATAGGAGTTTTGATTCAGCACTGTCCATGTTAGCAAAAACTGAAAACAGTGCAAATATCCATTAACAGTAGATGGACAAATAAATTGGGGCATGCTCTTACAACAGAAATCTATTGAGAAATGAAAAACGTGAACTATAGTGACACAAATCAACATGGAAGGTTCTCACATGCTGTCAGGTGAAAAGAAAGTCCAAAGTACAGTTTAGCTTTAGAAGATGTTCAAAAACAGGCAAAACTTTATGCTCTTTAGGATTCATATGCATGTGATAAAATAAAAACATATGCAGTAATGACTGACTCCAAACATCAAGGGTGAGTTTTCACAGCAATCACAGCTCACCACTAGATGATGGACTTGTACCTAACAGTAGTCTATGAAAAGGCACCATGTTCCACTTGGAATCGCTTTTTTTAATAGCAAAAATTAGCCTGAAGATTATCAAATAGGAAAAGAAAAAGGAATGCATAGGTCAGGGGGTTGGTAATCCAGTCCATAGACCAAATGGCCCATTGGAACTGAGGAAGAGTACCCCAAAACAAATAAGGACATTTTAAAAATAAATATCTAGTTTTCCCTATTACTAGTGTAATTATAAAAGTTAGTATGTCACTGAAAACTAGCTGTTCTTCACTAAAGGTTTTTCAAGTTGTAAAATCTGTCACAAAAAATGTACCCAGGACTATGAGAAATAGGTGGTACATTTTCAAACTCTTTTTAATTTCAATATTATGACTTATCCAAGTCTTTGAATAATTAGCTAAGGTTATGATTCTTGGCTTTTCTATCTGGCCACTCCACAACCTTTAATAGACATAATACCTGGAAATAGGGCAACTTACTCCTTTTTCCTGTGTTTTATATTATGAGCTCTAAAAAGTGCAGGAAAAGATGTAATTTATAAAAGTTCTAAATCTCATTAATCTCTTTGTAAATTATATTTTCATTATTGTGTTACTTTGAATATTAACCTAAGATCAATAAAATATTTTTCCAGCTCATAGTTCAGATTTTTACTCATTCTGCAGATATTGTTACAATCTGTACTTTTGGAAGTTTGTTATTGCATGATAGATATTTGCTCTTATTTTTTCAACTAGGTGCACTTTTATCATTTGAATAGTAATAAAACAAGCAGGCAGACATTTCTGATTCAGTCTCTTGGGAGAAGCATGTCTAGCTGGTAAGAATGCCTCATGATGAGCAGTCTTTTCCTCACTGCCTTACACACAAAATAGTCACGTACAACTAAATAAGTCATCGTAAAAAAGGCCATAGGTTTTCCTATTGACTAGTGAAGCTCAAAGTAACAAGGCTTTCCACCCCAGAATCCCAAACAACTCATGCAGAATCGCTTTTACCTGAAGAAATACTCTCTTTGGCTTCGGACTTGCAGGACTAGAGCTGTATGGGAAAAAAGTTCCACTGCAAACAAGGAGGAATGTAATTGAACATATCACAGTTAAAGTTAGCATGGTTCTTTTTGTGCTGCTGGCAAGATAGATGAAGTTAATCTAAAACACAAAACAAAATAATAGAAAAATTACAAATACAGACTATTGACAGAAAGGTGTTAATTATTTCAATAAGTATTTAACAAGTATTATCTGACAAATAATGAAGAAAATTTATCAGAATGTGCTAACCACTTCAACATCCAATACATAAAGCAGTAATTATAAGGGATTTCCATCACAAGTGAGAATCTAAATGAATGAGAGATACCTGCAATCTGCTGTACTGGTGTTTTTTTTGAAAAGTAGACAGAGAACAAATGGTAAAAGGGAAACTGAGGTAGTGCCGCTGTTCAACAGCAGAGACTAAAGGATGTAGATTCATCATGCAGTTAAACCACAACCTTCCTTTATTTCCAATTCCATCAATGCCCTGTCATTGTTAACACTGCACAGCAGACACTAAATACCAAACAAGTCTTTTATTAAAGCCCCAGAGGTAAGCTTTTAAGTTTAACAGGCCTATTTCAACAAAACTCATTATGTTATAATGCTTTTATAATGCGCCATGGTGCTGGATTCATTTAAAGTAGCATTTAGATGTACCTTCAAGAACATACCTTAACATGACAAAGGTCATATAGTCAATATCATACTAAACAGTGAAAAACTAAAAGCTTTCTCTTTAAGATCAGAACAAGGCAAATAAGTTCACTTTTATCACTTCTACTTAATTTAATATTACAGGTTTTAGACAAGAAATAAAAGAAATCCAGATTGGAAAAGAAAAATGAAATTATCACTGTTTACAGATAATTTGATAATATATAGAAAAGCCTAACACTCCAGCAAAAAAGAAAACTATCAGAAACAATAAATGATTATATTAAGGTGGCACACTACAAAATTAATCCATAAAAATCTGTTGCATTACCACAAGCATAGGAAAAAGCAAGGAAAAAGAAATTAAAATATTTTCACTCACAATCATACCAAAAAGAATTTAACACCTACGAATAAGTTTAACAAGGGAGATGTAAAATCTATACAATGAAGACTGTAAGACACTGTTAAAAATTGTAGAACGAGTCAAGAAGAAAGGGAAAGAGGGGCCTCCCTGGTGACCTAGGAATTAACATCTCAGTATCAGGAGCTAACCCACATATGGTGCAGCAGACCTCTCCTGTCTTGCCCACTACTCCTCTTAGCAGTGTATTTCAGTCAGTCCACCTGTTCTGCTCCCCATTCTGTCACTGGTGAATCCTCTCAACCCTCACACCTCTGGCCTACCCCCAGTTCTTCTATCCAAAATTAATTTTTAAAAAAGTTTTAAAAAATGGATATATCATGTTCATGTATGGGGGAAATAAAAGTCAAAATCACCATCCTACAAAAAACACCTTATTAAGTGCAATCCCTATCAAAATAACAATTTTTTTGAAATAGAACAAAAGACACTAAGTTTAATATGGAACCATAAAAGACCTTAAATAGCTAATGCAATTTTGGGAAAAAGAAAAACAGAGATATCATGTTACCCAATTTGGACGATGTTATAAAGCAATAGTACTTAGGGCATCTCTGGTGGCGCAACGAGTTAAGTCTCAGCTCAGCACTGTGAAGCTATCCACAGCCAGGGAGCTTCCCACATGGCACAGCAGACCTCTCCTGCCTCATCTGCTGCTCCCCTCAGCAGTGTATTTCAGTCAATCTGCTTGTTCTGCTCCCCACTCTGTCTCTGGTGAATCCTCTTACCACCACCCCCACCTCTGGCCTACACCCCAGTTCTTGTATGCTTAAATAAAAATGAATCTTTAAAAAAAAAAAGCAAGCGTACTTAAAACAGTAAGGTAATGTAATAAAAAGAGACACATGAAATCAATAGAACTGCAAATTCAGAAATAAGTCCACATGCATAATGACTACTAGTTTATGACAAAGGAGCCATGACTATAAAGTGGACCAAGGAAAATATCTTGAACAAACTGTTGGGAAAACTGGACAGCCACTTGTAGCAGAATGAAACTGGATTATTCTCTAAAACCATACACAAAAATAAATTCAAAATGGATTAAAAATTTTGATGTAAGGCCTGAAACCATAAAAAAAGAAGAAAATGCAGATGATAAGTTCCATGACATAAAAGATATGTCTTTAGAGACTGGCAAGGGGAATGGAAGCAAAAATAACTGGGGACTATAACAAATTAGAAAGCTCTTACACAGTGAAAGAAAACAGTAAATTAAAAAGACAGTCTACTAATTGGGAAAAGATATTTGCACAGCACATATCCAATTGGGGTCAATATCCAAACTATATAAAGAACTCATTTAATTTAACAAAGATATACAAAGGGCCGACAGGAAAAACTGTTTATCATTTATTAGGGAAATGCAAATCAAAACCACAATGAGATATCATCTCATACCTGTAATAAACACTTATATCAAAGAGATTACTGCGAGCCTCCCTGGTAGCACAAGAGGTTAAGTCTCAGCACTAAATGAGTTCAATCCCCAGCCAGGGAAATGACCCACATGGCGCAGCAAACCTCTCCTGTCTCACCCACTGTTCCCCTCAGCAGTGTATTTCATTAGATCCACCTGTTCTGCTCCCCACTCTGTCTCTGGTGAATACTCTCACACACCCCACACCCCTGGCCTACACCCCAGCTCTTGTATGCATAAATAAATAAATCTTTAAAAAAGAAAAAAGATATGATTATATGTTTACACACACACACACAATCTCACACACACAAAATGGTTCAACTATAAATGATGAAATTTTGTCATTTGCAGCAAAATGGAAGAAATCTAAGGGATGAACTAAAATTAGAAAAAGCACACATAAATATTGAGTGATTTCACCTATATGTGCAAGTAAGGAAATAAAATGAACAGATGAAACAAAAATAAGCTAGTGGACAATGATAACCAAATTGAGGCTACCGGAAGTGAAGGTGGGGAAGGGGGTGGAAGTAAAATGGATGGTAATAGGTATTTTTTAAAAAAATAAACAGATCTATCTTTAAGACTTTGCCAGTTGACCTGCATATGAGAGAAAACTGCATTAGAAAATAATATTGTCCCTTTCAGTACTGAGTGAACTAACACTAACATAGTCAAAACAAAAAATCTGAACATGGACAGGAAAAGCAAGTGGTTCAGTCTCAAGGTGGTCATCCAGAAAACCCAACTAACTTCATACTAACTTTTTAATTGCAATGTAATTACTGAATTAAAAAGATGTAGAGGACACACTAACACAGAACATGTCCACAGATCCTCTAGGGGTTCTAAAGAAATACTCTGAGAAAAGGATCTAAATTCAGCTCCCCCTTTTGCATCTTCCATCTTATAGCCCACCCTATAAGGTCAATGAGTGTGGAATTAAAGGAAATGAATGTGAGAATATTTTTATTGAGATGAAAAATTAAGCAAATATTTATAACCTACCTATCATAGTCTAATTATGTAGACGTATAGGATTTTATAGCTGTAAAGTAACAACATCCCATTCGGGGTAATACGCTGCACTGTACTGGTTTTCTTACACTTTCACATTATAAGCACAATAAGAAGACAACATACCCAAGGACTTGAGAAGCAGGAAGATATGAAAATAGAATTTGTGACCCTGTCTGCTATTCTTCCTCCTGAAAGTCACAATATTTAAAATGTGGCTGGTAAGTTTAGATAAAAATACTTTTGTTCAAAATAAAACCTATCTGTCAAAACTCTGTGGTTCCTCCAGTTCTGAAGCCTGCTACTTTCCAAAGTTTTCCTAAGACTTCAGTTTAAGTGACAGTGTCCACATCCTAATTCCCTCTTCTCCAATTCTTCTGTCTCTTCCACCTACATTCTGGAAGATGTCTGCAAATAGTGATAAATGAAATGGCAGTCAGAGGAGAGAAGAAAGAAGAAGATAACCTTAAGTGACAATCTGTTTGAATACCACTGAGTGAAATTTCACTCTTCTATTTTAGTCCTAAATGTTGCATCTTATGTCACTCTAGGCTTTAAAGTGGGTACAAAATAAAATGAAGATGAGCATCAGAAGGTATCCAATGTTTGCCAGCTGACTTAGCTGTTTCCTTCTGAATCTTCTCCTGACCTCACTCCTATCAACAGCCTCATTTAATCAATACAACCCTGACAGCCCCAGTAAAGGATAACCCCAGGAAACCTGTTAAGTGATCATCTGACAGGAATTTAACCACCTTCTACCAAATTTATTTAATAAATCCCCGAAGCCTGAAAGAAAAGCCCTCTGAAATGTACATTGTAGTTCAATTCTGTTACTCAAGAACAGTCTCACTCTATTAATAAGCCACTCTCTTTAATACTGCTACATGTAAAAAAGAAAATGATGAAGAGACAGCATCAAAGAGCAGCAAGCTACCTCACAATGAAAATTATGTCACTTTAAAATTATGTTTTAAAGTATACCAAGAGGTACTCTCTAAAAGCTTCCCTACCAATTTATAAGTTACTCTTTATTCTGCTTTCCAAGACTCTAATGCTGGACTCCCTAGTGGCCTAGGGGTTAAGGCTCAACATTATCACTGCAAAGGCCTGAGTTTGACCCTGGCCAGGGAGCTAACCTATACATGGCACAGAAGACCTCTCCTGTCTCGCCCACTGCTCCCCTCAGCAATGTATTTCAGTCAATCCGCCTGTTCTGCTCCTCACTCTGTCTCTGGTGAATCCTCTTACCCCTGTCCCCATACCTCTGGCCTATACCCCAGTTATTCTATGTAAAAATAAAATTTTAAAAATTTTTTAAAAATATGTAACCCTACAGACAAAAAAGAACATTTTAGAATTTTCCATCCATTCCTGCAAGTAAGGACTGAATCTTATTTCAAAGGTAAAGAGGATAGAATATTCACAATTGTTTTTAGGGCAGGTTTAAGTGACCTCAAACAATAGTGCACATAAGAAGTATTATATAGGGCTAAATAAGCAGTCACATAGATAGACCTTTATTTAAGAAATGTCCCTGGTCATACACATACACACACACACACCCGCTCACCTGTAGATATTAAGTACACTCACACAAACACACCCGTTCACCGGTGCCTATTCACTAAGAAGTACTTAGAAATTCTAATGAAGAGTAGTAAGACAAACACCTGCCTCTGACGGGACCAGACTTGGGGATTGTTAAAACCATGTTTAGAGCAGAACTCTGGAGCTTGTTCTAACAAAGGGAGGATCTGCTTGTCAATTCTGCAATGCTGGAGAATCTCAAGGAAGAGAAGGAAGGATGGAAAAAGTAGCACTTTCCCTATGAGGGAACTAAACAGCCAAATGAAAACTAGCATGGCCTATCATACTTTCATTACTTGGTAAATGCAGGACGTTTGGGTATGTAAGTGTACATAATTTAAGAGACAATCTCAATTAATGAACTTTGTATTAGCAGTGAGGTAACTGAATGATAATGGAAAGTTTCATCATATTTAGTCTTTCTTCATTAGCTCTAACAGCATTAATAAAACTACCACACTTTTATTACCATTTGTCTCTAATTAGTAACTTCAAAACATACTACTGAAATCATTCTAAAAATTTACCACCAAGCAATCCTACCAATTCTTGCTTGGTGTACATTCTACAGATTCACAGTCAGCCAGTTTGAGAAACTATTCTAAGAGTGATATAATCAGAGTTAGAAGGATGAGAAGTGAAAAATAAAAATTCCAGTAACAATAAAAAACCCTATTCTGTATTTTCTTACCACAGCCATTTACTATTTTGTTTGATAAGTCTGTCAATAAAGTATAAGCAACACTATTTCTTAGAACCTAGTATAGCTAAACTCAGCACATGAATAAGAAAAAAATTTCAAAAAAAATTTCCTTACAAAATAGGAAGAGAGAATCATCGTGCAGCCAGCCAGAATGGAAGCCAGCACAACATCAGGTGGAATTTCCGAGCCACTTCTACCAAGGATGGGTGTAAACATCTCAAATACTGCCCAGATAAGATACAAGGCGTAAAGATACGGAATAAACATCCCCAAAAGGTAAAAGACAATAAATTTTCCTTGGGCACCTAGGAAAAAAGGAAAGAAAACATAAAATTCTGAAATCCTACAATGAGATCTAGATTTTTACAGTACTAGTGTATTTTGGCACATAACAAAAATTAGGTTACATATACTTCTTGTCCTTTTGCTCATGTTACCTAGTGAGATTAAAACACTTTCACTCAGAGAACATATATTACATATAAGAATTAAATATATAGGGGCCTCCCTTGTGACACAGCGGTTGAGCACTGCGCTGTGGAGCTGCTGGCAGCGGCGATGCGAGTTCGATGCCCGGCCGGGGAGATTCCCACATGGTGCAGCAGACCTCTCCTGCCTCGCCTGCTGCTCTCCTCAGCAGTGTGTTTCTGTCAATCTGCCTGTTCTGCTCCCCACTCTGTCTCTGGTGAACCCTCTCGCCGCCCCACACCTCTGGCCTGTACCCCAGCTTGTATGCATAAATAAATAAATCTTTAAAAAAAAGAATTAAATATATAATATCTTAGCATGCATTCACAAATTTAAGAATTGAATGGGTATAAGGTCAAAATAAAAATGTGTGCTAAAATTTTAAAGAAACAAATTAGTAAACCCACCCACAGATTAAAATAAAAAGCCCCTAGAAGCCTTATTTCATGTATTTTAAGGTATTTTCCCCATTTGTATCAAAACCAAAAATACCCTACCATAATGCTTAAACTCCTTGTGCACACAAAGCTTTGTAAGCAATGGAAATGCCACCCAGATAGCACTAATAAATGCTGAGCAAAGTCCTCGATAAGTGAGAGTTATAAGGAAACCACAATGAACAAACAGCGAGATGTCAAAAAATACTTCTCCCAGATACCGGTCACTGGCATTCTGAAAGAAAAAATATATACAAGCAATCTCATACGCTGGTCAGTCATAAAGATCTTTTGTTATAATTTCAATTGCACAGAGAGCTACATTTTGTTTTAAACAGAGTCTAGCCTTTAAACTTTAAACACTATCAAAGCCTCCTTCTATCATGAAGCAGCAATGAATTTACACTGCTGCACAGGAAAAGAAGATTTAATAAAATCAGATAGACATAATCATTACCTGTATATAATCGGTGCTTTTCCTCCACCTGATTAAGAGTGACATTTGTAAATGTTAAAAAATAGGACTCTTCTAAAAACATTCACCTCTGTAAGCGTTCCCATCTGTGCAACTTTCATAGAATTTCAAGCACACTAGAAAAATAACCTGTGAAGGCACACGTGCTGCTGCAGCACCATTGGTAGCACACCTAGGGAACTACCTGAGATGTTGAGCACCTGGCCACCTGGGCTTTTGCTGAGTCTTTTCTGTCTCCAACTGTCTTATTGTGCAACTATATATACCCTTTTCCTGGATGCCTGCTGCTTACACAATACAAAGGTTGATGTATGTATTTTTTTGATATTTGAGGTCTGAGGGTTCCTGTGCAGTATCCTGGACTTCTTCAGAAGTTGACACATGCACTTAATACATTTTAACATCTGCATAAGTGACTATGGTAATGTAAACATGAAGTTATCACTAGGTGAAGAAATATCAAATGGAAACAGAGATATTAAGTTTTTCTCTCCCCTGCCTTCTCATTTCTGTGTGCACCATGGCATATTTGCTAAAAAGGAATCTACTTCAACAGCTCAAAAGACTGTCAGTCACAGTTGCAAAAACAAGTTAAAGTTCACTTGACAAGCCCCAATGAAAAATAGGTTGTCATGATTTCACATGATGTTTGACAGAGTATTGATCAAAAGGCATGGCCTTTGAAAAAAAGAAAATAATTCTTAGGATTCAATTTGAAAATGAGTGCCACTCAGATCTTTAAAAACAAAGAATGGGGGCCTCCCTGGTGGAGCAACGGGTTAAGTCTCAGCCTATGAAGCTATCTGCAGACACCATAGCACAAAAGTTCGATGCCTGGCCAGGGAGATTCTCATATGGCGGCCAGGGAGATTCCCACATGGCGCAGCAGACCTCTCCTGTCTTGCCCACTGCTCCCCTTAGTAGTGTACTTTAGTCAATCTGCCTGTTCTACTCCCCGCTCTGTCTCTGGTAAATCCTCTCACCACCCTATACCTCTGGCCTAACCCCAGTTCTCGTATGCATAAATAAATAAATCTTTAAAATAAATAAATAAATAAATGCAAAGAATGAAAACTGTTAACAATTGAAATTTCTATAACTTCCCAAATTGTACCCAAAACTCAAACACTCTCAAAACATCCTTCTACTCACCTCTATTGATCCTTTCTGCTACTGACTGGTCCAATCCATTCTACACAGTTACTGAAATTCATACCTAATGACAAATTATCTCACTATTCTGCTCAAGAAATTTTAATGGTAACCACACTGATTTTTATTCTCATGCTCCAACTTCATTATCACCTATTTTTCTAATTATACTATCACTTTGACTTCACCTCACTGAACTTCTTGACTGTAACCCAAATGCATCTAGTATACTCCTGCTTTTGACTGATCATCAACACCTATATCCGGCACACTTCTATTCATGCTTCAGAAAACCAGTTCAAATGTTACGTATCTTCTCCATAACTTGTGATTTCCACCAACAAAATTCATCTCTCCTAACCCTGTATTCCTAAAGCACAGTGTGTATGTCACTCCATTTCACTTCATCCCAACGTACTGTAATCATGTGGTTTCCCCATCTTCCCAAATGAAACTGAGCTACTTAAAGAAAGACCACATCCTTACAATTCTTTATCACCATGTCTTACCATGGTCCTAGGACCAGTGGGTACTTCAAAAACATTTGTGTAATGAAAGTGAAACATATTAATCTTCCCACTCTGATTTCAATCCAAAGTTTTATAATTGAATAACTGAAATTAGTCCAACTAAATGGAATTTTATTAAGCATTCCCCCCCCCTTCCTTATCAGTAAAACTCAACCACACTCTGGTTATATATTACTGCACTAAGAATAAACATGAAATTGAGCCCCTTGTGTAATACTTTTGGCAAACTGAAGTCACTGATACAAATTTTAGCTTGACCATAAACAAATGGTTAACCTCAAAAAACCTTCAATAGGGTTTGGTTATATGAAAGAGCTCATAGGATGTTATCCTACCATTAACTGAAACTGAGGCCAAGGTTCAGGTACCAAAGACATCCTTAAGGAAGGATGCTGGATTATAGTCTTCCAGGTCTCCATTAAAATCTCTAGCAGGACAAATAGGAAAAAAAAAGTATATATTGACTGTCTTGAAAATTACGGAGCTAAGAAAGATTTTCCTCTTTGGGCCTCCCTGGTGGTGCAGGGGTTAAGTTTCAAACTATCAAGCTATTGTCAGCCACTGCTGTATGGTCCCAGACAAGGAGCTAACCCACATGGCGCAGCAGACCTCTCCCGTCTCACCCACTACTCCCCTCAGCAGTGTATTTCAGCAGATAGGCCTGTTCTGCTCCCCACTCTGTCTCTGGTGAATCCTCTCATCCCCTGCAGCTCTGGCCTACACTCTAGTTCTTGTATGTATAAATAAATCTTAAAAAAAAAAATTTTTTTTCCCCTTTAACTCACTTAGAAAATCAGAAATCATGCCCTTTCACTGTAATTTATTTTTAGTCCTATTATTTTCATAACCCTAATTCCAACTTTTATTTTCACCAAGCAAATAGTGTCTTGTAACCATAAAAATATGGCAATATTCTCTAAATCGGTATAAATTATTTTAGAACCCTATCTCCTTTCTTCTTTCTACAGCAATTTAACCTCTACCACATATGTATGCTGTCAGAATCTCCATCAATAACACACAGGTGGGTGCCTCCCTGGTGGCGCAGCGGTTAAGCGCTACACTGTGGAGCTGTCAGCAGCAGCGACAGGAGTTCGACGCCCAGTCGGGGAGATTCCCACATGGAGCGGCAGACCCCTCCTGCCTTGCCCGCTGCTCCCCTCAGCAGTGTATTTCTGTCCATCTGCCTGTTCCGCTCCCCACTCTGTCTCTGGTGAACCCTCTCGCTGCCCCAAGTCTCTGGCCTGTACCCCAGCTTGTATGCATAAATAAATAAATCTTTAAAAAAAAAACAAAAACACACAGTGGAAAAAAGTGAAGGAAAACTTTAAGGAAAGCTGAAGTGCAACATTCTTTTAGAGGGCAAATACTGTGGGTTAGCACTTCCTGTCAGATGGCCCAAGCACAGGGACTATAGCAGTGAACAAAACAACCCCTGCCGTCATGGAGATTACAGTCCAATGGAGAACAGAACTATTCAAATATAAATAACTGGGTGAGTCCAGGGAGGGTTGATAGAATGGTTACAAAAACTACAGCATATTCAACAGAGGCTAACAAGCCTTGCTGTCACCACCACACCAAACACTTCACAGTTTTATAATGTAATTTGAATTCTAAACAAAACCCTCAGCCTAGTAAGCCTTCCATAAAATTAACACTGTTCTAGGGGCTAGTTTTACATAACCACACCAAACTATTTTTGATAGCTCAAAAGGACAAATATATTGAATACTATTTGACTTTGTCTTTAATCCTTGAAAGCAGCCTAAAAAAACACCCTCCCAAAAAAAAAACCCCAATAAATATGCCTAACACTTACCACATAATAAAATCTCTTTGCAAGGGTATGTATAAATATTATTTTGGCTACAGCTGCAGTTCCATAGAGACAAACAGAGACATAGAAGTGGTTGTACCATGACAGAGACTGTCCAATAAGAGAAATGAACACTGCTATAATGAGAACGGTAACCAGGCTAGTAAACCAGCTTATCAGAGTGATGCCAAGTCCACAGAAGAAGTCCTTTGTGTAGTTAGCAGCTAATGAAGAGAAGAAATAAAAATCATCATCTTAATCAAAACAATTTCTTAACCAATCAGTAGATATGAGTGGGCAACTGTTAAAAAAATTTACCACTAATTGAAAATTACTGAAATGTTCTAAGAATAAGGTTTGTTAAACACTACAAAAGGGAAGGTATTGACAAACAATATTTAGTGAACATATACTGAGAATATGTGGGTGCTAACGACTCGAGGAATAGTTCAATTATATTGCTAACTAGGGAAATGGGTATTTTTAATCTTTATCACCTTTGAGATGCTTTGTATATCGAAATATCAGGAAGAATGGAAGATAAAGTTCCTTATAAAATCTTGCTAAAAGAAACTGACACAGGAAGAGAAGGAACGTGGGAAAATAACTGGTAAATAAAGAATTAAATTGCTGTTAAGTATTTTATCTAGTAACAGCACATAACAAATTAGACTATAAGACATTTAAAACAGAAGATTAATTTAACTAAAAGCATTTCACTCATACTTAGGAACAGCTTGTTATTCGTTTAGAGTGGAGAACAACTCAATGTAATTTTTGATTAAAAGTCAATCTGCGTAAATCATTTTTCAATAGCTCCTACACAGTACTTCCATAGAAGCATAAGTACAGAAAACTGCCTGCTTTACCAAGACTAAAAGTATATTCATCTGATATGCATTTAGAAATTTATTACAATATAAATCAAATGCCATTTTCTAATGATTTTTAACTTCTTAGATAAAAACTGACTAAAAACTTTAGGCATATTCTATACCTATGTACAGCATTGCAAATTTAGAAAAAATTACTTACTCTGACGTTTGGGCTGCAACAATTTTTTGCCCAGGTACAAAACAACAGCCATAACCACAATGGAATTAATTATTAAGCCAACTCGAGATGGGTAGGCAATCACAAAGAGGCCAAGCACATCAAAAAAGACCATGTTTCCATGTTGATACTTAGAAGAAGCAGCCAACATATCAGATGTAGCTAAATATTTAAGAACTGCTAAAATGTTGTCACCTATTTGTAAAGAAAAGAAAAATAATGAAGTTGACTATACCATCCACTGAGTAAAATAAAAAAGCTATAAAGAATGTGAACAGAAATAGCTTTCTATCATCCTACTATTCACTTTTCTTAATAAATTTGTCAAAGAAGGCCCATACCCCCTACTCCATTTTCTCTCCACTTGGAACCTCAGCCCTTCCTTTCCATTCCATGCAGTCTCTAATCGAGTTTATCCTCGTTGCTGACAATCCAATGGCTGCTTTTTTAGTCCCCAGTCATTGAATACATAATCATGCAGCAGACACTGCTCCAGATACCAGAAATTCAGTGACTCAGAGAAAGGCCTCTCATGAAGGTCACAAAGACTGCACAGGTCCTTATATACATGTTAAAAATTAATGAGTAATGTGAATTAAATCTGAATTAAAAATAATGAGAGAGTAGAGTCCCCTGGGAACATATCATGTGAAAATAATGGAGTTTGAGAAGTCAGGAATGCCTCTACAAGAAAGGTATTTATAGCTAAAGATGAGGAAGAGCTATCTACAATGAGGGAAATTGTGCAGACTTAAGAGACCCATATAAAAGAATGTCTTGAGGTGCAAATAAAGAAAAAAAAAAGTACTGGAAAAAAGACAGTATTCAGAAAAAAGCTGGAGTTTGGAGAGTCATCATCAGGCAGAACCTGGCACAACAAAGGCCTATAATGACTACTTTTTACATGAATCAGTGAATATAAGAGTTTGAACATTAACAGAGGAACAATAAGAAGAATCGAATGACTTCTCTTTCTCTTCTTTTCACTTAAGACTTGAGATTGTCTCACCATCAGATTTCTCTTTGGCTTCCCCTTAAAATGCTTTCCCCAAGATAAAGGTTTAGTCCTACCTTTGCTTCACTTTTCCAAAAGACCTTTCTATTCTCCATACTTTCATAGTTTTCTCAATGCGTTAAATTCTCAAACCCATTATACCCATTTCTGCCAAGAGCTCAAGTGCTGTATCTATATGCCGCATCTGTATTTTCATCCCTTTGTTCAAAAACCTCCACTTTATATTCCGACAAGAGATAATGGTCTCCTTCCCCTCTTCACTACTGATCTGGATGAGGGCTGCCTTTCCAAGTCCCTACTATAGTCAACAGCATCATCTTTCCCCAGCCAGTCAGGCTTTATGCCTTACTCATCGTTGATGCTACATCTAACTTATCTCTTCTAACCGATCAAGTCTTGTTGAATTTAATTTAAAAAATAATTTTCCATCCCTCCTTTTTCATTTCTACCTTTTGTCAATATTACAGTGCAGACCCTCATTATTCCACACATAAACTGTCAGAACAGCTTGACCCCTGCTTTTTCCTGGCCCCCCATCCAATCTACACCAACACCAGAATAACAGCATTTAAAACCACCTGGTTTGGTTCATTCACATACTCAGGCCTCTAATGATCACTTATTCCGACAGCTGCATCTTACTGATTTTTAAAGTCGTCAACAATTCTCTTAATTCCATATATACACTTTGAACTGATTTTCCTCTATTTCTGAAAATACTATTTCCATTTATTGATTGTAAGATTGTATTCTGACAATCTACGCACTGAGAAACCCTCCCCCCGCCAGTCCCCTCCCACCACACGCACACGAATACAGTGTATTCATGCTGTGTTTTTACTGGAATATCCTCTGCTCTCCATGGGGACAAATCCTACTACCTCTTTAAAAATTGGCCTATCTCTCTGGAAATCATTTTAACTTCCTTGCCCGTGTGTCCTTCTGAAACCTGTCCTATAATCTACTCACCTATCCTCACCATCCTCCTTGGATCAATGAAACTTATCTTCTACACCTGAGCAAGCTTCCCAAATATGTGATAGTGCCAGCTCCAATGCAGTTTCGATTTTGGCGACACTTTCATTGCTTAACAATCCTACATGATGCCAGTAAACTCTTTCCAATTGCTCATAATGAAAATTCTTAACATTCTTCAACTTTAAATTAGTCTTCAAGGATAGAATTCAAGTCCTCATCTCGAACTCTAAAGTCCAAGATCACTCACACCATATACTACCTCTCTAATGAACAGTTTGCAGAATATTTAATGGATAGATTTAAACAGATTTAATGGCTATCACTAATATTTAAATAGATTTAATGGCTATCACTAATATTCCATCTTAAAACATATCAAAAGTCTAAATTAGAATACCAACCTGCTCTCTGAATGGAATCTGTTAGAATTCTGTCTGCTGTGTCATACTTGGTGTGATAAATGTATCCATTCTCAATAAAAGCTAAGTCAATTCCTAAGACAGAGGGAGGGAAAAAAAAGTCACTTTGTTTAAAGATCAACCTTCCACCTTGCTTTAGGCCTAGTTCTGTATTAAATTCCTAAAGGACAAAATGTCAAAGCATTAACATGACTGCTTTGTCATATTTATAAAAGAATGAAGTAAAATTATTTTCCAGATTCTTACAGACTCTACAACTACTATACACAATTTAATACATAATGAGTGAGAAAGTGTACCACTACACAAAAAGTCATTATAAGTCAAGGGAAGGTGTAAGGATATTGAGTTTGAGCGGTCATTTGAATTTTGCCATCTATATCTTCTTGCTAGGCCAGGACCAACTTTACAGAAGCTGAACAAGTCCCCAGGGGAGATTGCAAAGCAAGGTAACGATGAAAGTCAAACATCCCTAAAGGGTCTACTGCCATCTTTTGGCTAAACAGTTCTCCCCTGTTCTTCTGTCATATTGCGAGGTAAGAATGACAAGTTCTAGAAAAGGCAAACAATCATTTAGCCTGTAGTTTAAAAGTAAAGGAAAAAAATCAGGAACTCTGTTTAGGGAATCAAACTAAACATCTCTCATAGAGAATCTACTTTCAGAAAATGCTATTTACTTTTAAGTTTACAAAATATAAAATTTGCTTTTGATAAACCATTGTCCCACAATAGCCCATCACCTTGACAAAATACCTGGAATATTTCCAAAATCCCTGTAGATACGAAAGTCAGTATCTGAAGGAATGATTCCACTCTGAAAAACTTCCTGGGCCACCACAGAAGCAAAAGGGTGTTTTGCTGCTGAAACATAAGCTTGGACCAACCAAGGATTTTCAGGACCTGAAATGAAACATGACAATACAAGGTCAATCTGGCAATGGTTTAGCATGTCAATTTTTTCAGCATATCTAAAATAGGTACTATGCTGGTTTGGGGACATAGGCATAAAGTTATTGTATAATTTTTCTGTAAAATTTTTTTCAGTGTTTCTCTAATAAATGTGCATGATTTTTACATTGAAAAATAACCTTTCTGGGGCCTCCCTGGTGGCTCAGGGGGTTAAATCTTAGCACTATGAAGCTATCTGCAGCTACTGCAGCACGAGTTCGATCCCAACCAGGGAACTAGTCCACATGGCGCAGCAGACCTCTCCTGTCTCACCTGCTGCTCCCCTCAGCAGTATATTTCATTCAGTCCTCTTGTTCTGGTCCCCATTCTGTCTCTGATGAATCCTTACCACCGCCCCCCCACCCCCAACATACACCTCTGGCCTACACCCCAGCTCTTGTATGCATAAATAAATTAATCTTTAAAAAAAGTAAAATAACCTTTTTGGAAAAACAGTATTTTTAGTTACAAAATAAGAGCACAACAGGGCCTCCCTGGTAGCCCAAGGAATAAGTCTCAGCACTACCAAGCTATCTACAGCACAAGTTCAATCCCCAGCCAGGGAACTGATCCACATGGCACAGCAAACCTCTCCTGTCTCATCTGCTGCTGCTCCCCTCAGCAGTGTACTTCAGTAGATCAGCCTGTTCAGCTCCCCACTGTCTCTGGTGAATTCTCTCACTCCCTGCATTTCTGGCCTGCACCACAGTTCTTATATGCATAAATAAAAAAATAAATTTTTCTTAAAAAAAAAAAAAAAAAACAGCAGACCTCTCCTGTCTCACCCACTGCTCCCCTCAGCATTGTATTTCAGGAGATCCTCCTGTTGGGTTCCCCACTCTGTCTCTGGGGGATCCTCTCACCCACTGCACCTCCAGCCTATACCCCAGTTCTTATACGCATAAATAAAAATAAATCTTAAAAAAAAAAAAGACAGTGAGATATAAGCTGTGTTATTAACCCCAATTATTCACTGCTTTCTTCCATGTACCTGTATTATCTCCCTGGAGAAACACACATGTACTTACTCATCCTATAAACTACAGGCTTGGTCATATGTATTGCTTTGACCAATAGACCGTAAATGGGAGAGACATGAACTCAATCAAGAATTTTAAGCGTAATCACATGACCTATCTCTTTCATTTACTTTGATCATGAGATCAATATATCCCTAATGAGTGTTTTCCTTGAGCCTGGATCCCAGAATAAATAAGATACATGAAACATAACTGTAGTTATCCAGGAACCAAAATACAGCAAGAAGTAAGCCTTTGCTGTTCTAACCCACTGAGACTCAGGAGTTTGTTTAAAAAATGTGACTGATGTGGACAGACTGAGTAATTACATGTCAGGAAATCTAAGAATGTTAACAATTCTTAAAACATTTTTATAAACAGATAATCAAGTTGTTTGTCTACACAAAACAGATAATCAAATTGTTTTCCCACACAAAAAAATAAGGGTGGGAGTGGAGAAATACTGTAGAACCAGACATTCAGATGACTCAGATATTGGCATTACCAGACAGATTTTAAAATAACCATGACCAGACAAGTACAATCTATTTTTTAAAACATCAAATGGAAATCCTAGAACTGAAAAATAAACAATTGATGTTAAGACTTAATAGATGGCTTAACATAAAATTAAACACAACAGAAAAAAGGTTATAGACAAAAAAAATTAAAGCACAAGGGAAAAAAGGGATGGATAATAAAGAAATATGTCTAAGAAACATAAAGCTTACATTGAAAACACACAGAAGTGAGTGAAATCCCAGAAAAGGAGAGAATGGAGTAGAAGCAATGTTTAAAAAGGTAATGGCAAATAATTTCCCTAAGTTCACAGAAAACATCAAGCTATGAAATTCAAAAAGCTCTACAGACCCTTTAAAAAGATAAATATAAGGATAAAACATACTTAGCACTAAGATATTTACTTCTGAATACCATTATTCACTAAAAGAACCAGTTCTCTTTAGAGAAATGGCCTATTTCCAGTCTGAAGTTAGGAAAAGTACAATAGAACATTCTATGCCAGAAAGAAAGTGATCAAAAGCACATGTAAGAGACGTGTCAAAAGGCACGAGCTTGAAAGAGCCACTGCTGGCCAAAATTGGAACAAGGCACACATGAAAATAATAGTAACATAAAATATAATCCATAAAATAAAAAAACATGGAATAATGAAATAAATACAAGTAAAGGCAAATCGAAAGCTTTTCTTCAATCCGAATTTCAACTTTTAACAGCAGATGGAAATGAGGGAGCAAGAAACTCAGCAACAAACAAACATTACAGTAAAAATGCTTTGGGGTAACAATCATCAATGACTGATAAGTTTCATGAGAAACAGGTTATTAACATAGTCTCAAAGTACCTGCTGTTACAAAGGGGAAAATAGTAAGCTTACAAAGTACATAAACTTGGGAAGTATGGAAATCAAAGGATTATAAGTTAACATCAGCAGTAGTCAGACAGATACCTCCTGCTGCAATGCACTGAGGACACAAATTTAATGGGAAAAAATGAAGGTGAGGAAAGATTTTGAAACTATATCATATTAAAATACTATTATTAAAAGATATTACTCTTTACAATTACATATTACCACTTGAAATTATAAAACTAAAATATTAAAGCCATATTTTAAAAACAAATAAAGCTAAACTATAAAGGAAAGAGAGGGACTATCACAAAAATGGTTACTCATGGATGAGGGGAAAGTACATGATAAATCTGGGAGAGTGTGAAGAGCCTCACCTCTCTTTCATGAGTAGGGTGAGAAAATTATTCTCCTCATTGGGCCTCCCTGGTGGCGCAAGGGGTTAAGTCTCAGCCTATGAAGCTATCAGCAGCCACTGCAACAAGAGTTCAATCCCTGATGAGGGAGCTTCCCACATGGCACAGCAGACCTCTCCTGCCTTGCCCGCTGCTCCCCTCAGTGGTGTATTTCAGTAGATCTGCCTGTTCTGCTCCTTACTCTGTCTCTGGTGAATCCTCTCACCACCCCCACACCCCTGGCCTGCACCCTAGCTCTTGTATGCATAAATTTAAAAAAACCTTATAAAAAAAAAGAAAATTATTCCCCTTATAATAATTAAGTTCATACTTTGTGATTTTTTTTTACATAATGATTGTGATATATCTAATAAAGCATGACAATCAAATGTTATGTTTTGGGCCTCCCTGGTGGCCTAGGAGTTAAGTCTCAGCATTATCATCACAAAGGGACTGACTTCAATCCAGGTCAGGGAGTTAACCCACATATGTCACATCAAGACCTCTCCTGTCTCACCCGCTGCTCCCCTTAGCTGTGTATTTCAGTCACTCCACTTGTTCTGCTGCTCATTCTGTCTCTGGTGAATCCTCTCACCCCCTGCATCCTGGCCTACACCCCAATTCTTCTATAATAAAAAAATAAATCTTTAAAAAAAAAATAAAGGTTATGTTTCATCCTGTATTGGAAACCAGATTAAAAGACAAAACAAAATAAGAACAGCTAGGACATTACTAGAACAACTGGAGACATTTAAATGTGCTGTCTTTTTGATAACAGTTTTATATTAATGTGATATCTGTTGAATATGATAAATGTACTGTTATGAAAGAGCATGCACTATTCTTTACCTATTAAGATTATCAAGTAATTTTTTTTCTCTTTTATTCTGATGTGTTGAATTATATTGACTGACTTTCAAATATTACACCATCTTGTATTTCTGCCGGAAGCTCAACAGGGTTGAAAAACATGATTTTTATATATACATATACAGAGAGATACACACACGCACATACATACATTCTTAGACTCTATTAGCTAATATTTTAATTTAGGATTTTTGCATCTACATATGAAAAGTATATACCAAAGCTGAACACAGGCATACCTTGTGACCTCAGTAATTCCACTCAGAAATGTGCATACACATATGTGTACCAATTGTTACAATTATAACAATTACAACAATGTTCATAGAAGCATCATTCCTAAGAAACAAAACCTAGAAACTACTTAACATTATAATAGAATGCATATTACTGTCAATAAAACATTACTTGGCAATGACAAAACAATGAACTACTTGTTAACTCAACACATCTTACAGACATATTGTTTAGGGCTTCCCTGGTGACAGAGGGGTCGAAGTCTCAGCACTATGAAGCTATCAGCAGCCACTGCAGCATGAGTTCAATCCCCAGCCAGGGAACTAACCCAGATTGCACAGCGACCTCTTCTGTTTCACCAGCTGCTCCCCTCAGCAGTGTATTTCAGTGGATGTGCCTGTTCTGGTCCCCACTCTGTCTCTGATGAATCCTCTCACCACCACCCCCTACCCTCTGACCTATATCCCAGTTCTTGTATGCATTAACAAATCAAAATAAACCTTTTTAAAGAAAGTACATATTGTTGAGTGAAAAAAACGTTCACTGAAGAAAACAGTGTATGAGTCAATTTATAGAAAGCACAGATACAAGCAAGATTAAATCTATCAAGACATAAGTCAGAATAGTGGCAGCCTTTTGAAGTAGGAATGACTAGAAGGGCCACTAGGAAGGTTCATAAAATGCCAACAATACTATTCATTTCATCTGGGTTCTTAACTACACAATTATATTCAGTTTGTAAAAATTCATTAAACTGAACATGCAAGCTGTGCGCTTTTCTCACATGACAATAAAAGATAAAAGATACGTAAAGGTATGCCTTTGATGTTCATTTTATGGACTGTACTATAAAAATATTTGAGAAAAATACAAGACCTAAGAGCAGGAAAGGGAACTATAGTTTTAAATGCCCAATACCTGGCCTTTAATCCTTTAGAGATCCCACTGCTGCATGGCAGCTCCAGTCCCACTCCAGCCTCTCACTGATTGCCCACTGAGGCCTATAGGTTGTAGACAGATCAAGAGTTTAATAAAGACTGGGGGCCTCCCTGGTGGTGCAACGGGTTAAGCGCTGTGGAGTTATCAGCAGCTGTTGTGTGAATTCAATGCCAGGCCGGGGAGATTCCCACATGATGCAGCAGACCTCTCCTGCCTCTCCTGCTGCTCCCCTCAGCAGTGTATTTCAGTTGATCTGCCTGTTCTGCTCCCCGCTCTGTCTCTGTTGAACCCTCTCACCGCCCCACACCTCTGGCCTGCACCCCAGGTTGTATGCAAAAATAAATAAATCTTTAAAAAAAAAAAAAAGACTTGGGGAAGACAGATCAGTTTCTGAGTAAGATACTCTTCATGAGAGAAACAAGGGAAAAAAAAAAAAACAAACAGAACAGTCCTTAAATGAGAAATTGCAGATGTCATTTTACTCAGTGGTTATTAATCCCTAATAGATAGATGATATAATAAAATCCCAACTTCACATAAGAACTGAAACTTGGAATGGTTATGTAACTCACTAAAGGTAGAAAGCCTGGGTTTGCTATAGCTAAGATTTGAACTTAGATCATATAACTAGACAGTGTTGTGTTTTTAATCACTACCCTCTACCACCTTCCACAGAAAGCTTTTATCTTACTACCTCAATCACCTTATAGAGAACGGAGGTAGACAGATACAAAAATATTTTCACTTTACAGTCTTCCTCCTGCTATCATATAAATCCTCCTAGTTTCATGTGCATCATTTCTTCTAAAGCATGAGCCTCACCTTTCTTTATGCATGTGCAATACTGATGGAAACTAGGCCTCAGTGCCAAGAATGAAAAGTCAAATTTCTACAGAAGTCCAGTAAAGCAGATGCAACTTAATGACACACAGCATCACTCCCCCTAGCTACCTCATCTAACTTTCACTGGTAACATCAACATCAAGAAAAAGAGTACTACTAAAAGGAGACTGAAAGCAGTGAATGTCATTATGGGAAGTCAGGTGAGATGAAGCCTTAGAAATAACCACTGAATTTACCAATGTGACTTTTATAAGAGCAAACTTGGAGAAGTAGAGTGCCTGCTGCTGACTAGATCTGGTTCAAGAACAAGAGCAAAGAAATTCTACTCTTTCATGGAATTTTTCAGTAGATGGGAATAGAGAAGTGAGGCAGTAGCTGGAAGAGGAGGGGGTCCTATTCTTTCAGAGAAAAAAGGCCTCCCTGGTGGCGCAGGGGTTAAAGTCTGAGTGCTATCAAGTTATCACCAACCACTGCGTGCGACATGACTTTGATGCCTGCTCAGAAAGCTGACCCACATGGCACATCAGACCTCTTCTATCTTTCCCGCTGCTCCCCTCAGCAGTGTATTTCAGTAGATCCATCTGCTCTGTTCCCCGCTGTTTCTGGTGAATCCTCTTACCCCTTGCACCTTTGGCCTACATCCCAGTTCTTGTATGCATAAATAAACAAAATAAAACTTCGAAAAAAAAAAACAGAACAGAAAAAAAGCCTTTCTGTGTGCTCATGGAAATGACCTCATAGGGAGGGAACTACACTGCTGAGGGGAACAGCGACCAAGACAGGAGAGGTCTGCTGCACCATGTGGATTAGCTCCGGCCAGGGATCAAACTCCTGCTGCAGTGGCTGCCAATAGCTTCACAGTGCTGAGATTTAACCTTTTGTGCCACCAGGGAGGCCCAAGAAAACTATTCTTTTATAGGAAGTGGCATCTGGAAATGAGAGCAGTACCAGGAAAAGTGTGGTGCTGAAATGTTGAAAATACCCAGAGAGATTTCAGGCATTTAATTGAGCCACAAGAGTAGACTCTAGTAGCCACTAGAGTCTTAAATTTTTTGTAGGACAGTCCACTGAAAAAATTAATTTTGAAATATGGAGATTTAATTTTAGAATGGGTAAAACATTTAAGTTGTGTTTGTATACATATATAATGCTAACTAGTAATAGGTCTGTTTTTCCTTTACTATTAAAGTAACCATATGCAATGCAAAGCAAAAATTTTACAACACAGAAAACTACAAATAATATAAATAAAGTCATAAAGAGAATTCCAGTTTTAAATTTGTGACACAATGGAGAGATCAAAACGGCCTTTCATATTCTGCCACATCCTCAACTCCAGTCACCACCACAGCCAATATCCACTATCTAAGCAGTGACTGCTAATAAGTTCATTTTTTAATTTTTCCAGATAATGCAATATACCTAAAATGGACACAACTATAGAATTTTTATGTAAAACTACCTATACTTAGTAAAAACAGACTGTAAGCTAGTCAGACCCAGCAAAAGTGAGTCCTCAATAAAGAAAAATAAAGAGCATAAGGGACTATGGTTATGGTTCATGGGTGAATTGGTGGTGGGTAACCTATGGGGAATATAAAATAATGTAAAAGGTATGAATAACAAAAAAATTAAATTAAAAAAGATAAAAAGAAAAAGAAAGGAGTTGATGTGGGTCTAGACTTCAACAACCCTAGGTAAATGTGTTTTAACTTCTCTGGACTATATATGTGGAAAATATATTAACATGCATACATATAAAATATATGCATTAATGCAGACACACAGAAAAAATTTCAGGAAAAGTATAGACTAGGGGCCTCCCTGTTGGCACAAGGGGTTAGAGCTATCAGCAGCCACTACAACAGTTCTGACCCCCAGCCCGGGAGCTTCCCACATGGCACAGCAGACCTCTCCTGTCTCACCCTCTGCTCCCCTCAACAGTGTATTTCATTCAATCCTCTTGTTCTGGTTCCCACTCAGTCTCTGATGAATCTTCTCATCCCCCTCCCCCACACCTCTGGCCTGAACTCCAGCTATTGTATACATAAATAAAATAAATCTTTAAAAAAAAGTACAGACTAAACCTTAAGACCGGCTTTTCTCTGCTGTAAGAGGACAGGGGCAGGATGTTAGATAATAAATTAAAAGCAAAGCTGTGAAGGCCCAGAAGGGAAAATAGAAAAAGACAAACCCCTGCCTGTGTGAAACCTTCACATTTTCACTAAAGAAAAGATACAGTATCTTCTCTGTTTACAGAATTTTCTTCTGTTTCGTGATCTGGTGTTTGATGTGTTGCTTCTATCTTGATTGATGTTTAAGCATTAGGGGGAAATATAATAGTGTAGCAGCTACTTCTATGAATATTAGCTTCTTTTCACTCTTTATTATTTATTCATTTTTTTAATTTATTTATTTATGCATACAAGCTAGGGTGTAGGCCAGAGGTGTGGGGTGATAAGAGGATTCACCAGAGACAGAGTGGGGAGCAGAACAGGCAGATCAACTGAAGTGCACTGCTGAGGGGAGCAGCAGGCGAGACAGAAGAGGTCTGCTGCACCATGTGGGAATCTCCCTGGCCAGTTATCAAACTCACACTGCAGTGGCTCTGGACAGCTTCACAGTGCTACGCTTAACCTGTTACGCCACCAAGGAGGCATTCTGCTCATTCTTTAAACGACAAGAATAAGCAGGAAAGTTTGAGAGCTGGAGAAGTAGAACTTTTCTTCTGACTTCATGACCTTGAGATACTCAAAGGCTTAGCTGAAGTAAAACTCCTTTTCAAATGGTAGATGTGAGGCCACCCTGGTGTCCCAGGGATTGCAGTCTTAGCACTTAGACTTAGCTATCACCAGCCACTGTAGCATGAGTTCAATCCTCAGCCAGGGAGCTACCCACATGTCACAGCAGACCTCTTCTGTCTTGCCCGCTGCTCCACTCAGCAGTATATTTCAATAGATCTGCTTGTTATGCTCCCTACTCTGTCTCAGGTGAATCCTCTCACCCTCCTATACCTCTGGCCTACACCCCAGTTCTTGTATGCATAAATAAATATGAATCTTAAAAACATAAAAATAAACATTAGACGTGTAAACATAAGTTGAAAGGAGAATATAAAAACATGATACTGTGAGGTTAAGACATACTTTGCACTCAGCATATTTTCATAACTTGAACATGTCTGTTTATAAAGGATGTTAAAAAACAAGCTGCCATATTATCTTACATCCCCTAGCCCAACTCATGACCCAAGATATTATTATAATTCTTATCAAGTCCTACATCTCTGGCTAAAATGTATTAACCAAATTTCTAGCAAAACATGGAAATAGCATGGAACAGCCATCAGATTTCACTATGTCCAGACTGAATAAATCTAAGTTTCAAATATTGATTCATATTACTGTTTTTATGACATCTGAATTAATATTTTTAAAATTTTGAACAAAAATGATCTCATGCTTTAAAAGGAGTCTTCATTTCATTAGACAGATTATGTATATTTCAAAAATTTCCACTTTAAGACAATTACATTAAAATATACAATGCAGGCCTCCCTGGTGGCACAGTGGATAGGCGCTGCACTGTGGAGCTGTTGGCAGCAGCAACATGAGTTCGACACTCGGCCGGGGAGATTCCCACATGGCACGGCAGACCTCTCCTGCCTCGCCCGCTGCTCCCCTCAGCAGTGTATTTCTGATCTGCCTGTTCTGCTCCCCTCCCCACTCTGTCTCTAGTGAACCCTCTTGCCGCCCCAAGCCTCTGGCCTGTACCCCAACTTGTATGCATAAATAAATAAATCTTTAAAAAAAGAAAAAAAAAAACTGTGCCTGTACCAGGGCACAGGCAACATTTTAAATAAATAAATAAAATATACAATGCACAGCCTCACATACCTGTTTGGAACACAAGTTCTTTTCCTCCTACCCCTGCTGCCTCAAGGTTAATAAATGCACGAATCAAGCTGGCCCAGGGGTGCTGAGTAATGAAGCCATGACTGGCCTGAAAGAGAAAGAAAAGCAAATACAGGTTAAATAATTTTAAATTGAAGTCTTTATTTTACTTAAAGACAGGATGTCTACACTGATGGTAAGTTTATATAATCATTTTTTTCAAAGGCAGGATCTAAAGATATCTATGTTTTTCTTTCTGCATAATGGCTATATGCAGTTTTCTCAGTGGAAAGTCATCAGTCACAAAAGGCAACCTGATTTCCATGAGTGGTGACAAACAACATCCTTTCAAAGAGTGAGGGTGTGCAAAATAAATAACAAAAAAATAGTAGCTAAGAAACAATTGAGCAATCTATATGGTAAGGTATTCATGCTATATGTGTGTCTCAAAACATCTCTGAAACTCTAGAGTCAAAGAAAACCAGAGGTGAAAAAATTTGCTATCAAAGAGCCCCCTCCCCTTTTTTAAAAAAGATTTTTATTGACTTATGCACACAAGAACTGAGGTATAGGCCAGAGGTACAGGGAGTGAGAGGATTCACCAGAGACAGAGTAGGGAACAGAACAGGCAGATATGCTGAAATACATTGCTGAGGGGAGTAGCGGGCAAGATAGGAGAGGTCTGCTATGCCATGTGGGTTAGGTCCCTGGCTGAGGATGGAACTCCTGCTGCAGTGGCTGGCAACAGCTTGATAATGTTCAAACTTTAACCCCTGCACCACCGAATGGCCCTGTGGATTCTTTAAAGTATTACCAGGTATAGCATTTCTTTTCCATATCATTTTAATTAAAATGTATATTGCTACCTATTATTATTATTCAAGCTTAGTATTTAAAACAGTAGCATCTTACTTGCAAGACATTTTCCTCAGCACCATTAAAGAGAAATATGACAGCATGCTGTAAGGCTTCTGAAGATGTTGACAAAACACGAAGAACTTCCAGCATCACTGAACAGCTAACTGCATCATCGCTAGCACCTTTAAATCAGAAGAACAGACCTTATTCTCAGACTTTAAAACCTTTGTAGTTGGAACCATTACATCAAGGAATAGCGTTTTCTCATTAAGCAATCGCTGCAAGAAGCACACTCTTCTCACGATCAGAGGACAATTACCAACACCAGAAATAAACTCCAAGAAGTTGGGGTCTTTTCTGGATTGCTTGCTGACATTCTCTCAATGTCTGGAACCATACCTGGCCCATAGTAGTCATTCAATTAATAGTTGTTGAGTAATAAACCAGATGAGACCTAATGTGATACAGAAAACTAGCATTCTCATCAACCCAAGGCTATTTGTTTTATTTTTTTTCCTTATTCCTCACTGTCTATAATATTTCCAATCCTGGTGTTCACCGGTTCCTATATCATATCCCACTGGCACTGACCCTTTCTGTTTGTTTTCTGTCAAAATCATAAAAGCTACAGATGATTCTGGATTTACAGAAGAGTCAGTCTGGATGATGTAGCATTTTTTTTTTTTTGATGTAGCATTTTTTAAGGTTTCTCTGAGGGGAAAGGTATGATGAAAAGTGCAAAAAAGACACCTAATCTACTAATATATAGGAAAAGAAACTAATGCCCTAAGTAATACCCCTAAATTCAGCACTGATAAAGCAGAGGACCTCACAAATCATTTCTCTTTTTGTTTTTTAAACATTTATTCATTTATGCATACAAGAGGCTGGGGTGTAGGCCAGAGATGCGGGGGTGTGGGGGAGGGGAGAGGATTCACTAGAGACAGAGTGGGGAGCAGAACAGGCGGATCTACTGAAATACACTGCTGGGGGAAGAGCAGCAGGCGAGACAGGAAAGGTCTATTGCACCGTGTGGGTTAGGTCCCTGGCTGGGGATCTATCATGCTGCAGTGGCTGCTGATGGCATTACAGTACTGAGATTTAACCACCTGCACCATCAGGGAGGCCCCATTTAATTTCTTTCTTGATTCAGAAACTGAATATTAATTAAAAGTGATTATAAAAATGACCTTAGCACCTTGAGTTTTTAAAAACACTAAGTTGTTATAGGAGGCCTCCCTGGTGGCATAGGGGTTGAGTCTCAGTGCTATCACTGCTAAGGCCTGAATTCAATCCATGGCCAGTGGGTAGCCCACATATGGCACAAGAGCCCTCTCCTGTCACACCTGCGGCTCCCCTCTGCAGTGTATTTCAGTGGATCCACTTGTTCTGCTCCCCACTGACTCTGGTGAATCCTCTCACCCCTACACCTAAGCCTAATGCCAGTTCTTCTACACAAAAATTTAAAAAAAAAAAAAAGAATAGTTAAAGGAACTGATCACACATCTGATATTAAAAAGTATTTTAAGTTTCTTAGGTGCGGTAATCCATGTAATTATTCACATCAAGAAAAAAAAAGTTCTCATCTTTCAGTAACACAGACTGAAATTCAGAAGAATCTTATATAACAGAGTTGTTTCAGACTAGACAGCAAATGGGGGAGCAGAGACAGAAGAAACAAGATCAGACTGTTGAAACTGAGTGATAGGTACACTTGGTTTCATTAAACAATTCTCTGTTTTGTATATATTTGAAATGTTCTGTAAGAAAAAGTTTGAAGACCTATCAAAGAAAATAGACACAGAAACAGCCCAGGCAATAACATTTCTGGGTGTACATACTTGGAGACATGGTGTCACTTTACCCTACTATTTCCTGGTGTAGAGGGCAGGATAATATCTACTTCACAGGCATGCTGGAAGGATTACAAGATAACGCACAGTGCCCACATGTGGGAGGCATTCAATGTTAGTCTTTCCTTCTCCTCTTTGCTATCTTAAAAAAGGCTCTACAGCCAGTTAATATGCTTGTTTAGGTGCTATTACATTCCAGACCCCATTCCTACTCAAGAAGAAACTGCTTGTTAACTATACTTGTCTTGGTAATGATTACTATATTGTATTTTAATCAAAGTGAAACAGAGAAATAATCATCTAATTACTATCAAACAGGAAGTACATGGCAGCTATCATAAAAAAGTATGCCGCTATCCTGAAACCAATTGAAACACTGGTTTTTAAGACTGAGTTACTTGGGCCTCTCTGGTGGAGCAAGGGGTTAAGTCAGAACTAAGAAGCGATCAGCAGCCACTGTAGCACGAGTTCGATCCCTGGCTAGGGAGCTAACCCACATGGCAAAGCAGACGTGTCCTGTCTCTCCCCATGCTTCCCTCAGCAGTGTATTTCAACCTGTTCTGCTCCCCACTCTGTCTCTGGTGAATCCACTCACACACACACACACCCCCCCCCAACAACTCTGGCCTATACCCCAGCTCTTGAATGGATAAATAAATCTTTAAAAAAAAATAAAAAGACTGAGTTACTTTAAAAAAAAAAACAATAAAATGTTCCTTTATTCAAAGAGAAAGGAGAATTGAAAGATATATGTCTATAGAGTATTGATTAAGAAGTTAAACTGTCCACTTATCTTTCCTTATTTTAATGGTTTTGATATCTCAGAAAAGACCTAAATAAATATCAATTATCTTTAAGAAAGTGAAGGACAGTATCTTGAACAACTGTGTGGTTAAACAGCATCCCTTTTCATTTAGAGTTAACCCTGAAATTGAAGCCACCCCTAAAATAACTCAATGCCTCTTCTACGAACAACCTGTAACCACACAGCAAACCCAAGAAGATATGTAAGGCCTCTCTGTGGATTGCATTACTCCTAATTGGTATCATTGTCTGAGTTCCAGATACACTGCCAAGAACTTTTTTAAAATATCCATGTTTCAATTAGTTTATCCACTAAAAGAATTTAGGTTGAGAGTGTTTTATGAATGTGTTTTTTAACAATTTATTATTGTCAGAAATTTCCTTGAAATGATTTGTATAAGCATTTTTCTTACAAAATTTTAGTTAAAAAGGGGTTCCAATGATCCCCCAAAATGTCATCCTATCAATACTGGACTCCTTACATGTGATTTATAATATTTGACACTGTGTTTTTCCTGATATGTGTATATACATCTTTCTTGTATAATGCTCTTAAGTGGTCATGGTATTCATTTGTCCCTTCCTAGAATATGGACATCATAATAGTGAGCATAGAGTAACATTTTTATCACCACTGCTTTGAAATAGGCATAAAGAAACAATGGTTGCCCTAGCACACAAAGTTATTACTGACTTTATAAAACAGATGTGTGTATACTGATTTTTGAAAAAAAAATTACATACTAAATGCAACTGAAAAGCTCTTATTAAAAATAACCTAGTATGAATCATTTTATCAAGCAAGTAAATTTCATTTTACATTTTGTATATATCTAGATGTTCGTATTGGGCCTGGTGTAAGTTCAACCAACCCAGAAGTATTAATATAAAAATAATGGCAGCAGAAAGGGCAGGACTTTTCATATCAGAATTATTCTACTATTCTAGTTATCTTTAACCCTCTAAGCAATCCCATTAGGAAAATACTATTATCTCCATTTTACGGAACAGAAACTGAGGGAAATGCTTATATGTAGCTAATTCCTTTCATATGTAGCTAAAAGAACTGACTGACCAGGAAACCCAGCATCTGGTCCCAGCTAGCGCGCGCGCGCGCGCTCTCTCTCTCTCTTTCTCTCTCTCTCTCTCACACATTAGTGGTGCTTAAGTTTATTCCTGTCAAAAGGAAAAAAAACAAACAAACAGGTGCTATCTTAGATTTTGTCTAACACTAAAGTAACATGATTCCATAGTAAAATGGCACTATTTTCTTTTCTTCTCTTATAGTCTCTCTAACTAATGAAGATATTTTTCTGAGGATTCTTATTTTTAAAAAATGGAAATTCAATTACAGGATACTCATTCATTTGACAAATATTTATTGTGTCAGTACTGACCTAAACAGCAAATAATCTATTTTGGTTTGTCAGAGCAAGACTTGTGGATTAACGAGGCACTATAAGTCTGCTATCACTATAGCCCAAAATTCTTGCTTCATAGGTCAACAGAAACTGTTAGGAGAGATGCTCTCTAAACCATGTGTCCCTTAAAGGCAAGGACTGATTCACATATCCCCAAAGCTTATAATAACACCTAGCTAAGTGAGTAAACACTTGAAGTGGCAAAACCTAACTCTAAGACTCAGGAACACATACTGGTAATGCTGAAAAGGCTACTCAGTCTACTAGAAACACTTCATGTCCATCATTAGACTGTTGGCACTAATGTTTAAAAAAAAGGTAAAGCACCTGAGATAATACTAAAAGGTAGATCTTAAACTAAGTGACACTTTTCTAATTTTTCCAGCCTTCCATCACAGGAAGAAAAAAGGGTTATCCAAGAAAATTGCCTCACAATTGCCCAAGCTGCTTGACTTGGGCAAAGTTAATAAACTTTCTGGACAGTGATGATCAAAAAAAAAAAAAAAAAAAAAACACTAAAAACAGGTACATACCTGGTGAATTTGCAACTGAGTCAAAATGACAATTAGCCAGGACAGCATGCTGGGCTCCAACTCTGGGTTCCAGTTTTACCACAACATTGGTGATGTTGTCATAGTAGCTTGTAAAACCTCCTAAGAAGTCAATGCTAAAGGACCCAGTGGGTCGCTGTACATCTACTGAAATCTTGTGAAGGCTGTTGCTTTGAACTTCAATCAGTTTGATCTGTTCCAAGATGTACTGCACAGTCAGAATTTCATTTTCTGGACTTCCTGTAGTCCTAGGGCCAATAGATGTAATGTGTTCAAGATAATCCCTGGAAACAATCAAATGAATGATGATGACAAGGTATGCTAGGCTTGAAACCAACAGCACAGAGTAGCTTTTCCTCTACACCCTTCTCACCCAGCCCTCAAAGAAGTTCTTTGGCTTCTCACATAAAAAAGGTTGCCTTTATTGTTTCAGGCACTCTGGGAAAATCACTTAAGTTCTATCATTTTATTTTCCCTCCATGAGTTTATCCCCTTTGAAGTTTTCTCCACCCACCCCATTCCCAACTCCTCCCAATCCCCAGAAACCAACACAAAGACTAGGGGTTCTAGCAAAATCTGTACTGCAGAAGAATGCTAGACAGGCCAGAATACAATTTCATCAGGGTTACTGATTCTAAGTAGCAGAAATCAAAAAGCAAAGACAACCAAGTCAAGAGGTTAAGTAAGCAAAGAAAAAGATTTGATTGTGAATGGACTCAGCCCTCCTACTGTGCAGAAAGGGTCCAATAACTTCAATTCAGGCCAAAATCAACTCTACCCCCAAAACAAACAAGTTTGTTTTTTTTTTTTTTTTCATCTTCACTGCATTCCAAGTAGGAAAAAAAGGGGTGGGAGAGGTATGTTCCAGAAAACCCTTAGGAAAACAAGCTTCCAGCATTTCGTATTCAAAAGAAGTTTTTAAAACACAGTGGCTGCTGAAAACTCTCTATGCTAATATTACAATATCTTTGCCTTAATCACCTTTTCTAACATAAAGATATTTTTTAATTAAAAAAAAAAAAACACAACAACCACAATCAAACCTTACACATCAGGGGCCCACGGTCAAGCTCCAGGAATCTGAGACCTGAGCTTGTAAACTTCTCAAAGCACAATATTGAAAGGAGAGTCAATAGCTTTCACGTTAGAGGGCTGATGACCCTCAAGACTAGACCACTGCACAAAACACATTTCCCAACACCGATTTTATAAAACAGTGCCTGCTTACAAATTTCACTCTCCATTTCGTTTGGAAAGTGGGAAGGAGAGCCAAGGTAAAAAAATGAAAATTGCTCAAGAAGACAGGAGGACTTCTAACAACCAACTATGTGCAGGTGGGCAGAATGGAAGTGAGAAAACAGGCGCAATCCCCCTGATTACCGCCACTTGCACCACAAGCTTACAGTGCATTCTGTAAACTGGGACCCCAGACAAGGGACATGCAAGGCCACCCCATCCCACGTGCAGCAGCCGGTGGAGCCGGCGAGCCCTGACGGTCCCGCAGGGGCAGGAGCTGACAGGTGCGGTGCCCCCACCCAGTAGGGGCTGTAATTTGGAGAGCACAGGCCAGGAGGGAGTCGCTGGTACCTAGCTTGGCGAGCATCAAACTCCCCATGGTACCCTGGGGTCCCATGCAACACGAGCTGCTGCAGTGAGAGCTGCACGAGCGACCGCAGGGTGAGTAGGTAGAGCGCCAGCCCCAGCGCCGCGCGCGCTTCCGACAGTCCGGTCCCTGCTCCGTGGCTCTCGCCGCCACTCTCCCCAGAGCCGCGCTTCCGCGTCCTGGCGCTGGCGCCGGCGCCGCCGCCGACCGCGTCCACCAGAGGCTCCTGCTCCAGGGGCTCCGGCTGGGGTGCAGCCGCTGGGCCGTCCCGGCGCTCCCCTCCGACTCGGTGCCGCCTCACGGCCGACGACTCTGAACCCCGCTCCATGTCTGTGAGCTTCAGCCACGCCAACCGCCCTAACCCGCGACAGCGCCGGGAGCCACGGCGGCTGCCGCAGCGCCTCCTAGTGAATGGACGGAAACTGCAGAGGGCCAAACTTCTTCTGATTGGCCGGTCGCGCCAAGCCGCGCCAGGACAGCCTTTTTAGTTAGACTGCAGGCGGGGACAGCACCTCAGGCAGGCCCAGGCAGAGTCTAATGGGTGTTCCTTCTCCTACACGGCGTCCTTCGCCAGGTGTGGAACAAAGATAACCAAATGGAAAGATAACTATTAGCAGAAATGTGAGAAAAGTGAAAGATCACTTTTAAAAGAACGCACATACCTCTTCGGTGCACCAGGCAGGTGGAGAAGGCAATGACTTACCTTTCCAAAGGAGAATTAGAAGGGGCTCTGAAAAAGGAGGCGATTCCTGGCTCTGAAAAGTAGAGGTAGGACTGGGCAGAGGACCTCCCTTTCCCACATACATAAGTTAATCACGGATCATCGTTCCCATTTACACATGAAGAAAAATAGGTGACAAAAGTTAAGAATAGAAAAGTTGGAAAGGAGGCATCACAAGACCAGAAACCTGGCTCAGTCAATGCTGGGAGCTGGAGGTAGGGGTAGAAGTGATTAACAGTCTTTAAACCAGCTATGAAAATGAAAACTCCGTAGGCACTAACTGCTATAGCAAGTATCAGATTGCTATAGGATATCGACCAGAGGTGGGGAAATAGAGATTGAGCCCATTGTAGGGAATCACTAGTCCTTACATATCAACCAAGTCACACCTTAGAAGGGCATGAATCCCTCCCAAGTGAAAGAGGATATGGAGCTTGAGGACCATTAGAGAATCTCTGGTCCTTTTGAAATTCTGCATAGTTATTCAACAAAAGTTTACCACTCCGCAAAGGAATGAGCCCCTCTCAAAGAAAAGGAGACTCTATCAGTGCAACTTTTGCACTGGCAAGAGGCAGCAGTGGTGCTAGCCACTTGTGACTATACAAGTGTTTCTCTTTGCTAACTTTTTCCTTTTGTAGAGCTGGAGCAGTGACCCTTCTGCCTACTTTTTCCTATGTAGGAGCTCCTCGCCGCCATCTTCTCCCTCTGCAGGGCAGCAGCCCTCCTGCCCACCTGTGACCATGCAGGAACTTTTCTTCAAGGCAGCAGAGGCAGCTCTCCTCCCAAGGCTGCCTGCCTGTGACTATGCAGACCTTTCTTTTAGCCAGTCTGTCCTTTTGGGGGGCAGCTCTTTCTGCCCACTTTTATCCATGCAAGCATTCTTTACACTTCCCTCCCCTTTTTTAAAAAACCTGCCCTTTTGGATATAACTTACTCCTTTGTCTCGTGGAGAAACTCGCCTAGGAGATTCACTGGTGCCACTGAAAGGCAAGTTCTGGTGAAGCTTTCCCAGAGTTAGGAAACCCAAGAACCCCACTCTCGAAACCCAACATCACCAAAAACAACTTCAATAGGTATTATTTATTGAAATACCTGCTGTGAGCCAAGCAAGCACTGTTTTGAGTGCTTTAACACATTATCCATTATCCCATTTAATTCTCCTAAGAACTCTGAGAAGAAAATATTCTAGTTCAACAGATGAAGAACAGATAACAAAGAATTGAATTCAGTGGACTCCCAAAACAGCATTCTCTTCCACAACTGGATATGGCACTCTGGAGAGGAAAGGTCACAAAAGTTACTGCTTCCTCCATGTCACCCTGGGTAGCTAGTGAAGAGAGGTCCTTGGTGTTGTTACAGATCATCGTGGCATCTCCTCTTTTCCCTTTCTACTGAGGCAAAGAACCTCTCTGCCTCAAAGTTCTGTTTCTAGGATGGAGTTGCTGTAATACCCTATTAACCTAGAGACCAGCTGAGAAGGTGCATTTCCCTATAGGTCTAGTTCCTGCCTAATACTGGGCCCACCCTGAAGGAAGGCATTGCTACTCCCTACTCCCCAGCCACACTGGCCTCTTTCAAAGTCCTTCCTGCTCACCATCTTACCTTTATAACAAGACCTCACATGCTTTATGCGTTTCCTGGAATGTTCTTCCCTCTAATCATTGTCTAATTAAGTCCTATTCATCCTTCAAAACTGTTTAAGTGGTACATCCTCAAATAAGAATCTTTTTAATCTGACGAACCCAGTTTCCCCTATTTGTAGGCTCTCAAGGTAACATGCATGCTTGTAATTATTTTAGCTTCCTCATTAGACTGTAAACTCCATGAAAGCAAGAATCACATTTGGTTTTGATCTACATGTAGTCTGTAGTCAGCATTTCTCGAGTGAGTGAATTAATGAAAATAAAACTTTTATGGCAGCAGCATAATTTTAGCTTGGTAAGATATCATTTAGTCTGCAATAACCATGATACCAAAGACAATGATTATTTAGAGAATCTCTGGTCCTTTTGAAATTCTGCATTATTTTATTTATTCATCAATGTGACCATAATGCTTAGCTCTGTACCTAGCCCATGGTTTTCACTCACTGCATATCTGTTGAATGAGCTAATGAATATATAGTGCATCATCAGAACCAACTGTCTTGCTATTCTCTTTCTAAACACTCTAGCAGCTCTACCATCTTTGGAAGATAAGTCAGCATCCACTGCAACATAACAAGATGTAGAGGTTTCCAGTTCCTAGAGAAAGGGCATAAATATCTTTTCGTCTTTTAAGCTTTAAGCTGTCACTTGCTAGGCTAGATGAATTAACACAAAATCTAGGAACAAGTTGTACCTCCCAGGAGCTGTGCTGCTCATTAAATCATTTTCTCTCTCTTTTTCTGAATGGATGTTTGTTAAGCATCACTGGTAATACCCCATGGGAGGTAGTATAAAAGCCTGGCTATTAGAGTCAGATCAGCTGAGTTCCTAAACCCTGTACTTTCAGTACCATGGTATTACGCGTGGTACAATCTCAGAGTGTCAGTGTCCTTATCTGTGATAATAGAGATTATGCTTGCCTGAAAGAGTTTCAATAAGGATTAATCAGCTAATACATGTGAAAGATAAGACACTCACACCAAAGTCTCATTAAATACTATTAAACTGTACAGATTTTTCCTTCTAATATGATTTTTTGCAGATTGAATTAAAAGCCATTTTTCTACCATGGTATCGTGCGCCCTAAGTGATGTATTGAGTTATTTTACTTGGGATCTTAGAAGGCAGATTTTCTCTAGAGTTGTGTTAACTATGGTATTCACATTTGAATATTTTAAAGCTACCAGTTGTTGAATATCTACTGTGTGTCACAGACTGATCAAGGTGGGGAAACCTAGAAAAAAAAAATCAATGTTTCTGCCTTCACAAAGCTTACATTCTATCAGGGAGACAATAAAGAGAAAAATGAGAATTTGTGGATAAACTGTCAGAAAAAGTGCTATAGAAAATAACAAAGCAGAGAATTCAGAGTGACAGGGGCTGCTGTTTTAAGAAGAGTGACCAAGGATGACTCTCTGAGGTGTCCTGAATGAAGTGAAGAGTGGGCCGTTTAAGTGTGGGGAGATGATGTTCCTGGCAGAAGGAAATGAATTGGGATGTTCAGAAGGAACACTGAGTAAGGCATGTGGTTAAAGCAGACTGAGCAATGAGGGTGGTTATGGAAGTTCAGAGATGCAGGCTGGGGCAGTGCAAGGAGGGCCTCCTAGGTCACAGCAAGGACTTGGGCTGTGGAAGGTCATACTTTATGTTGTAGGCTATCAATCTGAGTCTCAAAGCCGGGAAAGCAGCACAACAGTCACGCCTACACCATAGAGGCTAATAAGAGACTTTGCTAATATCTGGCCCTTTGAAGTGTTCCAGGCCATTGATCTATAATTTTGTGTGGGAAGGAGATCATGATGAATTAGAACATTTACTTTGGTTCCCACATATCAAATTGCTGCTCCTGATGAAATGGGATGCAAAAGGCGTTAGCTGCCCCAGCTAGTGAGCTACTGATGGCCGGGGTTGATTCAAATCATCAGGCTTGGCAGACAATTATGTGTTTCCTCTGTGTTCCTTTATGATAGAGTAGATGCTAAAATGATCAGTAAGCAGAGATGTCTCAAGTCCCTTCTGTTTTACTGTCTCTCTGGTATGTCATAGTAACTTGGCCAAGGTAATGCCATGCCAGCTCTCAGAATTTGGGTGAATTGCCACTCTGTCTACTGAGCAGGTCAACCCATTGTCTGTATGTCTATAGGGTGAAAGTTCTCTGGTACTGAGGCTGGCAGAGGAATATATTTAAATTACATATATATTTTATAACAGTTTGTATTTTATTTTTATAATTTAATAGACATTCAACATGTATTGAATTCCCAATGCATATAGACAGGAAAAACACAAACACCTAAACAAAAAAAAATGTGTAAACCATTTATACTTTGTATCAAAAAAACACATCTGAAGGTGTAGACCATTTTAAACTAATCACAGGCCAGAGGTAAACCTTGTAAAAAGGTTTAGTGTTTTGTTCTTAAACATAATATGCATTGCTGGCAAAAGTCTAATTGACAAGCACTTATGAGATATACATGGCATATGTATTGGATGATCTTTCTGGAAAGCAATCTGGCAGAAATACCAGGAGCCTTAAAAGAATTAACATTTTGATGTAGTATTTACATATCACATATTAAAGATATGAAAAGTCAGATAAAGAAAAGGAAAGTGCAAAAGAAAGCTTATCTATGAATACCAAATATGTGGAAATTACATCAGCATTAAAAAAAAAAGTTATTGGGCCTCCCTGTTAAGTCTCAGCACTACCACAGAGAAGGCTCACCACTACAGCCTGGGATCGGCCTGCACCCCAGTTTTTCTACGCAAAAAAAAAATATATATATATATATTGAAAAAAAAAAAGGTCAAAAACTTATAGCATAGAGTGTGGAACATCACACAGTACTAAATACAACATTACCAGAGTCCTAGGGGTTAAGTCTCAGTGCTATCACCTCTAACGCCTGAGTTCCATCCCAGGCCAGGGAGCTAACCCACCTATGGTGCAGCAGACCTCTTCCTGCTTTGCCTACTGCTCCCCTCAGCAGTGTACTTCAATAGATCTGCCTGTTCTGCTCCCACTCTGTCTCTGTTGAATCCTCTCACTCCCCCAACTCTGGTCTATCCCCCAATTCTTCTACACCAAAATAAATAAATCTATCTTTAAAAAAAATTACCAACATCTATTCAAAGGTGTAGGAGAAATGCGCATGTTATTAAGGGAAAGAAAAAGTAAAGATAAAAAATTGGGTAGATATTAATAAACTATACTGGCTGTTCATTAGACATGGGGGGAAATATACTGAAGCGATGGCTGGTTATCAGTGGATGATTGTCATGGTAGAATCATGACCTCATTGTTCCCTTGAAGAATCTTGAGGAGAGAGCGGGCCTCAGCAGCCTTGGGCCTGGAAAGACACTTAAAATCTGCTGCATTTTAATCCTTATGAAAGCCGTTTATAAATCCATTCCAGCATGGACGTGATCCAGCAGGGAAACTCAGTATCATCAACCTTATCTCTGACCTGTGCTCCGACAGCATATTTCTAGGCTCAAAGTTCAGGGAGAAGACTTTGCAATTAATTACTGGACGAATGAAAAATTTCAAGAGGCTTTTTACTTACCCTCTTTAAATTCAGCCTGTGACACAGGAGAGTTGGTTTGTATAATTTTAAATGATTTTGGATTTTGAACTTTCTTTTCCCTCCTTCAGAGCACACTCCTTATATTTGAGGAAAGGAACCCAAGAAGTCAAAAGTCATTAGGGATTTATTTGAGGGTCACATAGCCAGGGCTTTGTTTACTTTTCTCCTTGGGCTGCAGCAGCAGGTGAACTAGGACAGGACAGTGACTCAGCAGTTTGGGAGCTGGAGAAGCTCACTTCATGCTGCAGGTTGGTTGTTTGATTTACTAAAAACTTAATGAACATGTGTATCACCAGGGCCACCATATCTAGGCACACACACCCAGGGACGCCAGCCCTTCCTGAGCTCCAATCTAGGCGGCTATTTCTTCCTGCCTCCCCCTACACCTCTTTTGCAGACTCTGTCCTGGACCAGTTTCACTTGCTTGTGAGCAGTGACTGAAAATAGCATTTGCAATGGCTGCTTTTCCAAGATGCCCAAAGGAGAAGAGAGAAAATGGTTCTTGGATGAGAATGACAAATAGCTTCAAACTGTGGTCCAGGTAATATGAGAATAACCTGAGGAACTGCCCAAACATCATCTTCCTGTGTCTTGCCTACTGCATCTGACTCTGTGGAGGTAGGACCCAAGAGTCTGTTATTCCTACAAAATGGCAAACCATGGTGTGGTTGCCGGTCTTCCACCTCTGGTCCATATGTCTAAGACAGCACATGGAGTGAGTGTGAGTGGAGCCTGGAACAGACTGTCCTTCACCTTTATGATGACGTATGGACAGAACTCAGATTGGTGGTTATCAGTAAGAGGAAGGAGGGGAGAATGGCATCAACTATTTAATGGGTACAGAATTTCCTTGTGGGTGATAAAAATATTTTGGATCTAGAGAGAGGGGGTAGCTTTGCACAACATTGTAAATGCCACCAAGTTTTTCACTTTTAAAATGGTTAATTTTATATTATGTGAAATTCACTTCAATAATACTAATTTTCAAAGGTATTTACTATAAATTTTTATAATTGCCTATAGAAAATAGAATTTATGGGCCTCCCTGATGGCGCAACAGGTTAAGTCTCAGCACTATGAAGCCATCCACAGCCACTGCAGCACGAGTTCGATCCCCAGCCAGGAAGTTTCCCACGTGACGCAGCAGACCTCTCCTGTCTTGCCTGCTGCTCCCCTCAGCAGTGTACTTCAGTAGATCTGCCTGTTCTGCTCCCTGCTCTTTCTCAGGTGAATCCTCTCACCACCCCCACATCTCTGGCCTACACCCCAGTTATTGTATGCATAAATAAATAAATCTTTTTAAAAAAAGAAAAGAGAATTTAAAGAGAATTCTTAGCTCAAGAGGTAGATGCCTGCCCAAGTTCAGAGCCAAGTGATGTGCTTCTCCATTTCCATAAATTGTGACTATGATAATGATAAAGGCTTCTTACTTCCAAGCAACTCCAAGTACTAAATTTGGATTTCTGCTCTTAGATTTTTAAAGAAAATCAATAAGGAGAGCTATGTCATAGATGTGGATTATTTAGAGAAGACAAAGGAAGGAACTTCAGTCATATCCTAAAGTTTTAAAAGTCATTTCCTCCCAGATATTTCCATGGTTCAAATTTCTCTATATCTTCTACAGCGCTACCCAGATATCCTGCCCAGACAACAGATTAATCTTTACGGGACTCCTCCAAGGTGGGGAGTCCAAATTGAGAGATTCAGAGATTCAAAACACAACTGACAAATCCACTTTGGTTTTTCAAGCATGCTATTATGTTAGCAAGGTGGCTCTGACTTATTTGGGATGATAAAGCATAATAGTTACAAACCATTTCCTGTTATGGGCAGAAAAAGTAAAAATAAAACAGATTTTAGAGTTGTAGGACTCACAGGGACCGGGGGGATCTGCAACCCTGTCTCACCTAAATCAGTAACTGCTACATGTGGAGCACAGCTCAGCACAGTCAGACCTTCTATTATTTCCAGAAACAGCAGAAAATCAGATATTTACATGAAACCTGCTCAGTTAATGTTGGAAACAATTTTAAAAGAGAAAACCATTGTTTAAGCCAAACAAAACAGGTCTGCAGACTGGATCTCTGCCCACCAGCTGCCAGTTTGAAACTGCTGAGCCCTCACCTTTAAGCCCTCAAGGACACACTTGCTAAAGATAAAATATTTCCCTGAGTAAGAAGCAGGTTGTACTGAGGATTCTTATCTCAAAGATTTAGGGGAAAGTCTACACTGTTAGAAAGGATCAGACACAGCTAACCAGGCCTCTTTCTTCTCTCCTCCTCATAAGAGGGAAATGTTTCCCTTCTTCCACCCCCACCCATTTCTGTTTATTTTTGCACTGAACCAGGAATACACAAAACCCTTTCTGAAATTTTTGCTGATACAGAACTGAAGGTTTGGAACTGGACTCCCGTTCTCTAACACCGTATAATTTTGAACACACTAAAATGCATAGTCACAACACTGTCCCACTTTCCTAGATTTTGGACCAAGTCAGAGGCTATTCAGTTGTATTTATACTGCTTGTGTGCCCTAGGAGAAAGAAGGAAAGGAAGAGCAGAGAACAAGTGGGCCTAGAATAAAGACAAAAGAGCTTTTATTTACCCCATGGCCAATATCAGCAGCACACACTCTTAATTGAAGTGTAATCTTCCATAAACTGTGACAGCATTTATAGGAGGTGAGAGTCAGTCAGACTTACAAATTGGATCTGATGATAAGTACAACAATTTATTCTTAAAATTAGACACCCAGTCCTGGAAAACACTGGACTTCCTTCCTCCAGTTTTCTAGCTCTGACATAGTGGCCAAGTAGCCACAGTGACCCAACAAGAGAGAGTAAATTCAATTTTTGTGAGCGCTAAAGCGAAACCTCTATAGCCCACTAGGCTGAGACTTGTCAAGGAGTCATGTGGTTCAGACAAAAATTTGCTGCTCTGGAAGGTATCTCAGTATACCAACTGCACCCTTCCTCACTGCTTTTTTGTTTGTATATAGGTAGATTTTTAGCCTCGCAGGAAAGTATAAGTAAGCATGCTTCCTAATTGTGTCAAGCCCAAAGCCTCACTGGTTATAGAGATAAAAATCAACAAATACCACATTCTTTCTAACTAGTCTACCATAAGTTGCAGCTGGTTCCAACATGCCAGAGCTCTGGTTTTCTCCAGAGTGCAAGGTGTGTCCACCTCACCGGCGGCTTAGCCGGGTTTCCTGCTAAAGGAACAAGAAAAAACGGCCCCTCCAGTTTGCTCAGGCCCTCCCTGAGAATGTTAGGGGTAATGGACGTCCTGAACAAACTCCACAAATAGGTTTTATGGACCCCAAATGCACCTCAGACCAAAGAGGGCCAAGACGCCAAGAATTACAAATCCCGTAACATCATCACAACTGAAGGAAGGATTGCTGGGAACTGAGCGTGGAATTAAGCACCCAGGCTTGGTATATAACCAGACTTGTTGGCCTTGGGGTTCTCTTGCTTTTTTCTGGCCTTCAGCATGCTGTCGGGGTTCCAGCTCAGCAGAACTGGTTGGACGCATTCACCAATTTCTCTCTCTCTCCCGGAGTTTTATTTTCCCTTGTTTTGTAAATAAACCCTTTATTAACCTTTTTGTGTTTGCCTGAAATTGAATCTTATTATAATTCCTTTTTAAGCACATGGGTGAGGACCCATAGTCAGGCAACCACTTCACATCAGGGTTGCCCTGTAACAAGAATAGGGTTAGGACTTTGAAAATTAAAACTCATCCTTTCTGAACTAAATCCTGTATCGTGGGGTTTAACTTGTTTTTATTTTCATAAGGCAACCTTCAGGATTTTTTGTTGTTCACTTTTTATTCTTAATCATTGTTTTTTAACTTGTAATGGCCTTGACCTGTGACCTTAAAAGGATCTGGCAACTATTTGTGCTCTTTAAAAAATTTTCTTATAAGTTTGGGGGAATGAGGAAGAGAGAGAAAATTGGAGAATAATTTCTTTAAAGTATCTTCTCTCTTTTCTCTTACAAACTCTCAATTATTATGTGGGCTCTTTAGCCTTCTTTCAATCACAACCCTCTTCCTTTGTCTCCCCTGTTTGCTAGCAAATATCTTTTATCTCTGCCACAGGGGAAGGAATAAAAGATTAATTCTCTTTGATTACATCAGTGGGAGGTTGGTGGAATCCAGTCTTATCTTGGCCCCTCCTAGAGCAAACAGTGGGGTGAGCTGTCACTTCTCCAGAGAGCACACCTTACAGAAGCTTCTTTGGGCACATCTGTGAGGAAATCACCTTGCAGGAACTCCCTGCTAGAGTGAGTCTCCAAGTTGGGAAACCTTATGGGAAAATGAGTGGGTGTGAGTTCTTTTGAGGCTATAAAGACATTAACTGCAGGAGGGGAGGTTCCAAGAGAGAGGGAGTTAGCAAAACTCCATTGTACAGGCCCTCCTGGTTTTTGGAACAGAGAGAGGGGAAGAGCCACTTTGGAGTATCAATCTGTCCTCAGGGAGTATTACTAGACAGGAGGAGGGCCACCCCAGAACTCCCAAACCTGTCTGTTTTAAATAAGTTCTGCCATCCACTGCATCAAGGCAAAACATACTCTAGTGCATAAGACCTTTAATGGAAGGGAACTGTAGTACAATTAACGTGAAATAAAAAGAAGAAAAGGAAAAGACAAAAAATAGTTTCCAAATCAAGCACCTGAATTTCCCAGCCCCTCATGGGTAAATCCCAGCTAAACAGGGCTGGCCCACAGCAGGGTCACTAAGGCCCAAAAGTTTGCCACAAATCTAAGGCACCTCCTGGTGCAGACACTTTGGAAAGGGGCAGACAGGGTCAGACAAGTCTGGAAGAAGCAAATAAAATCAAAATCAAGATAAATGCTGCCTCCCCAAGGGTCTCTCAACCATGTCTGTTTCTGACACCAGGCAATAAGGGCACTAAAACTGGGCAAGCACAGTGCCCAAGTAGTTTACTGGTCATTGTCTGAGTTCTTCAACTGCATGCACAATTGCAAGACCACTCATGTTCAGAGAACAACAACAATAATGGGATTTATTTAACAAACAAGGGAAAACAGGGCCCTCCCTGGTGGCCTAGGGGTTAAGTCTCAGCACTACCACCATGACAGCCCACAATAATTGCCTGAGTTCGATGCCAGGCTCGGGAGATTCCCACATGGTGCAGCAGACCTCTCCTACCTCGCCCGCTGCTCCCCTCAGCAGTGTATGTCAGTAGATCTGCCTGTTCTGCTCCCCATACTGTCTCTGGTGAACCATCTCACCCCCTACCTCTGGCCTACACTCCAGTTCTTCTATGCAAAAATAAAAGCTTAAAAAAATTACAAAAAAAAAAAAAGGGAAAACAAAGAGTCACTGAGGCCACAAGTGGCTGGTTATCACACCCAAAGCAGTGTCCAGTGTTTTGAAGTCATAAACAAAAGATGTCTAAGATGGCCTTTTCCTCCCACTGAACATATGGAACACCTATTCCAAACAAAAGGCCACACTCCAAAAATGGCGTGTTCATACCCAGAAGAACTGGAAGCCCTATTCTGAACAGAAGGGTCAAGTTGGTGTCTTCCCACCACTGAGGGCCTGGAGCACGTGGCAGCCAGACAGTAGGCTTGGATCCAACACACAAAGACAGCAGAAGACACAGAGGAGATTGTCACTGGAGCTACTGAGTTGTGCCAGTACAATGCCAGACAAGCAACATTGGAAATAGCAGCTGCAGCAGCTGACAACCCGACAAACGACCTACTTTACACAGGTCAATGAGGTGCCAGCCTTCTCTTCCAGGGTTTTTGCCTTCCCTTCCAGGCTATAACAGCAAAACTGGGAACAGTTTCAGTTGCTGGACTGTCTGCAAGCCATCTGAACTTTCCTCCTCTGAGGTTGGCTGCTGGAAGCCTCTCCACATCCTTTGGAGGCCCACCAATGGCCTTCTGGAAGATCAGCATGGTGGGGCTAGGAATGGCTGAATCCTGGCAAATGCTGAAATCTTGCATATGCTGAATCCCCAGGGCTGCTTCTGCAGTCCCTTATATTTCCTATCAGAGTCTCCACGCCTACAGATTCATTGTCTGTCTTTCGCCTGGGGCTATTCATCCTCACCTACACACACCCCACACCCCTACAGGGCAGCCCACCTATAACAGCTTTTGGGTTCAGCCCCTGGTTACAGAAGGGCTGTTCCTAGGGAGAAGGATGGTGAAGAGAAACGCCTGCATAGGTGCAGGTGGGCAGAAGGGCTGCTGTTCCTAGCCAGGGCAGAAATTGCAGTGATATAATCTTCCCTTTAGGAGGGGGTCATTCCTTTGGAGTTAACTTTTGATAACCTAATTACTTCTAGGGTCTGATTAGGTAGATTTGTAAGGACCAGTGATCCTCTATAATGGCCCTCCAGCTTCCTATCCCTACCTCTGGTCTTTGCCTTGTGATGCTTTCTATAGCAGTCTGATAGTTGCTATAGCAGAATTTTCATTTCTGTAGCTGATTTAATGACTGTATTTATCACTTCTATCCCCACCACCAGTTTTTGGCCTTGTGTGGGCCAGGTTTCTGGTCTTATGACACCCCCTTTCCAAATTCTACTCTGGACCTCCATCAAAGGCAACAGTGGACAATGTTATAGTGAGGTGGCCATAAGTAGAATAAGACCCCCTGTGGCAGATCAAGTCACAAATGATCAATTGCTGATTCTGTCTCTAATTTGCTGTGTGAACCTTAAAGAAGTCATTTCATCCCATAGAGCCTCAGTTAACCCATTTGTGAAGAGGGATAATAAAACCTACCCTGGCCAGTTCATAGGGATGTTCTGATAAATTGGTGTCCTAATCACCAAATTCCAATATGGGGAGGTCGTTTCCCACATCACTAACAAGCAATGTTTGCACACCAGCAGGGTATCAAAGAATTTAACTCTTGGATATCTGATACTGTCTATCTGATATCTGATACTCGATACAGTCAAATTCCACAAGGGTTCAGTTGCACTAAACTGCCCCTCATCCTCTCACCCTTCCTCCCCCACTTCATACTCCAATAACAATCCCACATTGTTTCCTGTGATTCTAACCAGCTGGCTATAAATTAGAGGCACCCACACTCCCCTCCTTCCCAGGCTTCATTAATCTACTAGAGCGGCTCAGGAAGAACTCAGGAGACATCTTACTTGCTAGATCACCAGTTTGTTATGAAAGGACATAACTCAGAACAGTTATGGAAGAGAGGCAGGACAATACATGGGCACAAAGGCACAGAGCTTCCATAGCCTCTATAGGTACTGTAGTCTTCTGTCTCCACATGTTGACCAGACTGGAAGCTCTTCTAACCCTATCCTTTTGGATTTTTTAATGGAGATCATTACATAGTCATGATTGATTGACTCATTGATTACTGGTGATTGAACTCCATCTCCAGTCCCTCATCCTTCCCCAGAGGGAAGTTCCAACCTCTAATCACAAAATGGCAACAAGCCCCCATCCTTAGGTATTTCTAAAAGTCATCAAATTCACAAAACCAAAGTCATCTTTATAACTCTCAACACTTAGGACATTCCAAGGGTTTTGGGCATTGTGAGACAGGAACTGTGGAGGAAGACCAAATACATGTAAGAAATATGGAACTCCCTGGTGGCAGAGGTGTTAAGTCTCAGCCCTATCAGCACTGTGGCCTGACTTCAATCCCCAGACAGGTCACATATGGCGCAGCAGGCCTCTCCTGTCTCACCCACTGCTCCCCTCAGCAGTGTACTTCAGTAGATCTGCCTGTTCTGCTCCCCACTCTGTCTCTGGGGAATCCTCTCACCCCCTGCACCTCTGGCCTACACCCTAGTTCTTGTATGCATAAATAAAAATGAATCTTTTAAAGAAATAAAATATACTTTGGTCATCTGAGTGATCGAATGCGTATTTCTTATAAATGCGCCAGAGGATTAAATATCTAAATATGATTAGAAAAAGGAAAAAACAAAAGAAAAAATAAAACAAAAACAATAAATACATAAATATGAGAACATACTTTATAGCTGTCAAAGTAATTTGCGAACGGCATTTAGAGCTATGTCAATAGATTGTTCTTGAATACACTGCAAACTTTCACCTACTTATGAGAAACAACCACATCTAACTACATTTCTCAGCTGACTGGGTGAGCATTTACTCCTCTAACTGTGGAGAGGAGTAGTTAGTATTTATTTTCATCATCCCTCAAGGCCTTTTTAGGATGAAACCTTCTGCAGCAGACTTTGCAGTCCCTCTGGCTCAATGTCAATCACGGCACTTGTTTTTTTGGATGATTATTCCTCTCTGAAAGGATGAAGGACATGTTTGTGTTGATGGACACTCCTCTTTTCTATTTTGGGCTATCTCACATTTCACCTATACTCTTGGGCAGAATAGTTGTTTTTCCTGTTTGATGTGGAACTGGGGGCCCTTTGTCTTTTCTTTTTTTTTTTTAAGATTTATTTATTTACGCATACAAGAGCTCGGTGTAGGCCAGAGGTATAGGGTGGTGAGAGGATTCACCAGAGACAGAATGGGGAGCAGGACAGGTAGATCGACTGAAGTACACTGCTGAGGGGAGCAGTGGGTGGGACAAGAGAGTCTGCTGTGCCAAGTGGGAAGCTCCCTGACCCCGGATAGAACTCATGCTGCAGTGGTTGTGGACAGCTTCATAGTGCTGAGACTTAACCCGTTGCACCATCAGGGCAGCCCTATTAACACATTTTAATTAATGAGGAAACTGAGGCTCAGAGAAAGGATGTGACTTACTAGAGGTCACAGGGGCAACAAATGACCTAAGTGAGATTTGAAGATAAATCTATGTGGTAAGATGAGTACCATCCCTTTAAAGATGTTCACATTCTAACCCCAGGGATATGTTACCTTACTAGGCAAGTAGGCTTTGTGCATGTGATTAAGATAAACTTGAAATTGGGGGATTATTTCTATTATGGAGGAAGGGCAGAGGGAGGGAACAGAATAAACACAAGGGACCTTACAGTGGAAAGTGGGAGGCAGAGGAGTCAGAGACAAGATGACTGAAGCACAGTTTAAAGTAACTAGGGTTGTGAGCCAAGGAATACCAACAACATGTTGGATCTAGAAAGGCAAGGAAGTGGATTCTCCCCTAGGCCCTCCAGAAGGACCACAGCCCCACTGACTCATTTCAGACTTATGCCCAGAAATGTAAATATAAATCTGGGTTGTTTTAAGACACTAAATTGGTGGTCATTCCTTATGAATACACATACTGATAGAATAGCAGAAAAGAGTCTCAGTGGTTTTGTCACTGAGTCTTAAGTATGTTAGTGTTAGACATTTCTGGTTTTCTATGTGTGCAACCATAGGGTTTCCTGGGGTGGTCCCCAGGAAAAGGGGGAGGTTCCAGGTTCCCTGCCTTACCCAAGGAAGGGTCGAGCTGAGCAGAAGCTGAAGAGGAGACTGGAGAAGGAAGAAGGATGGAGATCCTGAGGAGGACCTGGAGGAGGCGTGTGGAGCAGAGACACATGTTGCTGAAGCCGTGCTTGCTTGCTGGCCTTGGGCTGGTTGAAACAGGTGTGGGTGAGAGACCCGTGGGGAAGTTAACACTGGCAGCTTTTCTCTTGATTTTGATTTTGCTGTATTCCTCCCAGACTTTGGAGGTTTCTGACCCTTTTCTAAGTGTCCCTGCTGGAAGATGCCTTAGACTTGTGGCAGGCTTCAGGCCTTAGTAACCCTGCTTTAGGCCAATCCTGTTTGGGCATTTACATAGGAGGGGATGGGTAACTTTAGGTGTTTGATTTGGAGACTTTATTCTTCCCCTTTTCTTTGTTGCACACTAATTGTATTATTGTTCCTTTTCCAGTAAAGGTCTTATGTACTAGAGTATGTTTTGTCTTGATGCGGCAGATGGCAGAATCTATTTAGAACGGGCAGGTTTGGGGTTCTGGAGTGCCCTGCTCCCTGCCTTGTAACATGTGGACTTCAGTAATTATATTATAAAGCCTTATTGAGAGGGTCCTTGTATATCAACTTTCTAAAAGAGTATGAGATGTGAACGGGTTTATCAGGATGAATGGAGAGAGATGCCAGAAGAGGAGGGACCCATTTGGCTAACGATTACCATATGGGGCAATGACCTAGCAAAGAAAATGAATGGAGAATGATGGAGGATACAAAGGAAATGTTGGAAAGGAGGAGCCACAAGACTAGAAACCTGGCTCACACAATGCAGGGAGCTGGAGGTGGAGACAGACGTGATTAACATAGCCATTAACCCAGCTATAGAATTATAGCTAAAAATCCTAAAAAATCTTAAAAATCCTAGCTGCCAAAGCACAGACCCAAGCAAAGTGTCAGACTGCCCTTAGAGTATCCTGGGGCACAGACCGGAGGTAAAGATATGGAGGTTGAAGGCCAGGGCAGAATCTCCCAGTCGCTAGCCAAGAGCTCCTCCCCTCCAGCTCTCTCCCTCTGCAGGGCAGCAGCCTCCTGCCTGCCTGTGACCTGTGACTACACCGGTGCTTCTCTTCACTGACCTCCCTCAGCAGAGGCAGCTCCTCCCAAGGTTGCTATCCTGTGATTATGCAGACCTCTCTTTTAGCAAACATGTCCCTCTTGGGGGCATCTCTCTCTGCCTGCTTGTGTCTATGCAAGTGCCCTTTATTCTTCTCTCCCTTTTCATAATAAACCTGCCCTTTTGCATGTAACTAATGTCTCTGTGTTGTGGAGAAACTCGCCTGGGAAACTTGCTGGTGACGCTGGAAGGGGAGCTCCGGTGAAACTTTCCCCAGAGTTAAACCCAAGGAGCGGGACTCTGAAGCCAACGTCTCAAAAAACAATTTCAGAGAAAAGTTCCTGTTCTTCAGTCTTGCAATCAGATATCCTGCAGGGGACAGAAGGGACCCTGGAGATAATCATCCAGTCCCTTCATTTGACAGATTGGAGCTTGATTCCAGGATGGCAAACTCACTTTTCTAAGGCACATGGTGAGTCCTGGGCAGGGACTAGAGCCCAGACCCAGTCCTGTGTCCAGTCCTATGCTCTGCTCGCTTCCCTTATTTGGGGACCCAGTGCGGTTTTATGTACACTAGTCGGGCATCTTACATGCACAAGGTCATTCAGGCTGAATTTGTAGACAGTCTCCCAGATCAAGTGATGTCCATGCTCCAGTAAGCGGTCCTATTAATCTTGGCTAATAAAAACCTTGCTATTATGTGTTTATTTCAGAGCCAAATGTGTTATAAACATAACTGTTATAGCACATCTGTGGGATATTCAGTTCTTGTGGAAGTACCTAGGCTGCTGCTAGGGCAAATTTAACCTTTTGCTGTTCTGTCATATAAAAACCCACCCATATTTGACATATGATAGATGAAACCAGGCCAAAGGGCACTCCTCCACTCTCAGCCCAGAGGCTTGAAATGAATAAACCAAAAGACCCAGGGTATCCATGCTGGGTTTATGGATTTCAATCAAGCCCCCACCCGCCCTGCAACACACACACAAATAAAAATGCATATCTGGCGGATCAGACATACTTAATCCTTTCTAATCTGCTTTCTCAATTTAGTTCATTTTCAATTTAGTTGAGTACCTACTATGTCCAGGCATTGATCTAGGTGCTGGGAATACATCAGTAATAGATCATAGTCCCTGGCAGTCCCTATATTGGGAGAATTCCTATTCCAGGTGTAATCTGCACAGCAGCCTGAGATGTGGGTATTGTCAGGGTACAGTTTAGTAAGGTTAAAAACTAAGCTGCCACTACTGACCCAGCAGGCAGGTTTGGGAGCTTGAATAGATAAGGGAATGGATAAGGTCACCTTAAGGACAAGACCATAAAACTAACTACCATGACCAGAAAAACCAGCCCAGCTCAATGAATGCAGAAGCAAAGGCCAGAACATAACTCTGTGTGAAAGGCCAGTGCTGGAGACCAAACATCCCAGCAGATAACTGATGCAAACTGGTGCCCCAAACTTAGAAAACAGTATAAAATAGAGCCTTAAACTCTCCTTAGAGCACAGACTTCTTCTGCCTTGCCTGCTGCTTCTCTTAGCAGTGTATTTCAATAAATCCACCTGTTTTTTTTTTCCACTCTGTCTGATCTCCCCACAACAGGAATGGCAGATTATTCCTTGAACCATTTTATCAATGAGGAAATAAAATCAGACTAGTTAAGTAATAGGCCCAAGGTTACACAGCCTGTTGTTGCCAGAGAAGACTAGCCCAGGACTTTCTCCCCTCTAAATTCTGTGATCTAGTGTGAATGTGCAAACGTGTCACATCTGTTAAAAATACAGAATTCTCTGGCCTTCTGAGGAAAAGTCTGGGAGGATTAGAAGGAATAGTATGACTAGGAATCTGAATTCAACAAACTCCTCAGGTGACAGACTTCCTGGCTTGTCAACCTCTGAGAAGATCCAATTGTAAGTACACCTGTAGATATGAATTGGCTAGAGCCTTTAATAACATATATATATATCTGGACCTGATCCAAAAGGGCTATATTCAGTTAATCTGGGTGGTGCCCAGACAATTAAGTAATCTTGGAAAGTTGCCCAAGTAATTTTAATGTGCAGAGTTGGAAACGCACAACCCTATGGACAGTCCTAAGAAATAAATACACCGCCAAGTCAGCATAACCCTCCAAGTCAGCCAGCGCTATCCTTCTATGTCCTCACTTGCAGGCTCTCAGGAAGGAGTGGGGGCTCAGAGAAAATGCAGAATGAACGAGGAGCAAGGTCGGTCCCTGAGGACCCCATGGTTTTGGATTAGCAACCTCATCCACAAATGGATGAGAAAGGAACTGCCCACATTGTGAAGTCCTCCCCTAATAACTTATTCCCAAGGGTCCCATGGTGTTCTCTCTTCAGGTCCCTCAGGAGACACATCTGCTATGCTCCTATCAAGCAAAATCTCTGGACTGTTTCCATTTTGTGGACATGGTCAATCTTAAAATTATTTGCTTGTTTTGTTCTTTGCTCTATTATGAAGCTCAGAGAGTCAAATTTGAGGTTCATCTTTAGCAATTATACAGCACCTATGGCATGCACCTCTAGGCCACAACTTATTTTCCTTTCATGGTTTTGCTTTTATTGTTTCTGTGTTTATATATTTTTCAGACAAATGTTTTCATAATTTATTCTGTCATGCCATACATGAGTAAATTGCCCAATTTAAAAACATATTATCAATAACTCTTTCCCTTTCTTAGAAAAAGAACATGCCAGTGAAAAACAGGCACGCAAATAGCCTACAGAAGCAGGGCTTGAGAGGATCAAGATGATGTGAACTTGACACTCCAAGAATAAGAGATAAGCTGCTCAGTCATTTCACAAGTTTTTAAAACCTTTCCTTGTCAAACCATTTAACACTTTTTTAAAAGATTTAATTTATGCATACAAGAACTGGGGTATAGGCCAGAGGTGTAGGGGGAGGGGTAAGAGGATTCACCAGGCACAGAGTGGGGAGCAGAACAGGTGGATCTATTGAAATGCGCTACTGAGGGGAGCAGCCAGGTGAGACAGGAGAGGTCTGCTGTGCCATATGGGTTAGCTCCCTGGCCCAGTATGGAACTTATGCTGCAGTGGCTGGGTAGGTTGAGAGCACTAAGGCTTTAACCCCTGTGCCACCAGGAAGGCCCAACACTTTCATTCTTATTCAAAAATTAGTTTAGCCTCTCCTGGCCTCCACCACCCCCAGGACTTACAACCTTATAATACCAAGGTCCGGCTGTTTCAACACTAGATATTATGATTATCATCATTAACAAAAGAAATGAAAGAATGCCTTTTTGTTTGAATGCCTTTTTGTTTATCTCACTCTGCCTCTCTCCCTGCTCCAAATACTAGAAGAATTGGTTGCTACCATATCAACAAAGACGGCAACAATTTTAAGAATGTGTTAAATCAATAATTTGAAAACCTCAAGGATGAATATTTACTTTTTAACCTTTTAGTGTTTGTAATAAACTGCCTTAAATCTCCTGTAAGGGAAATTATAGAAAAATTAATAGCACCAACAGAGTGATTCCATTAGCCACAATGAGATGTGAAAATCTTTTTCAAAGCCAGAGTCATCCAACTTGTCATTTTTTACATGATAGAAGAGAAAAATCCTCTTTCTCTGAGTAGTAAATAAGTCAGCGATCCAATGCAGAATATAATGAACACAGATAATATTGTGCTATAATTATCAAACTTACTAAGATATGAGAACACAATTATTCCAACCACTAAGAAGGCCTGTGATATAAGACAGAGGTGCTAATTATTGCTGCAACGGCAACCACGTTACAATATACAAATGTATAAAATTAGTGTACTATACATCTTATATTTACACAATGTTATATGTCAAATATATTTCTCCATTCTCTTAGGTTTGTAACAGGGTAGTCCTCAGGAAAAGGGGAGGTTCCATGCACCCTCTCCCACCCGAGGAAGGGTGGAGCTGAGCAGGGAGGTAAGAGAAATTAGAGACAAGAAAGAAACAAGGAGGGAGAGCGAGAAGGAGCCTCTTCCACGTGGAGCAGAAGCATATGAAGATGCTGCACTTGCTTTTCAGCCTTGTACCAGGAACTTGGGGGACATGGAGGAGACACTCGAAATAGACTTGGGTGAGAGAACTGTGGGGAGATGGAGATTGAGGGCCATTGTAGAGAATCATTGGTCCTTAGAATCAACATAGTCACACCCAAGAAGTAATTAACAAAAGTTAATTCCACAAAGGGATGAACCTTTCCCAAAGAAAAGAGACTGTCTCAGTGCAATTTCTGCCCTGACAGGGGGCAGCAGCTCTCCTGCCTGCCCATGGCTATGCCAGTGCTTCTCTTCACCAACCTTCTCCCTTTGCAAAGCAACCGAGGCAGCTCTCCTCCCAAGGCTGCCCTCCTGTGACCATGCAGACCTCTCTTTTAACAAGCCTGCCCCTTTTAGGGGCAGCTCTTTCTGCCTGCTTGTGTCTGTGCAAGTGCCCTTTACTCTTCTCTCCCTTTTTACAATAAACGTGATCTTTCGGGTATAACTAAACGTCTTTACCTCATGGGGAAACTCTGGGAAACTTGCTGCATGCCGCTGAAAGGGCAGCTCTGGTGAAACTTTTTCCAGAGTTAATCCAAGGATCCTGCTCTCTGAACCCAACACCTCTCCAAAATGACATCAACTAGACAAAGGGAAGGGGGTTTGGGCTTCTGGGAATGATAAATTATGTGAACGTGACTAGGAAATACATGGGGGAAACTAATGGAAGAATTATTTTCCTAAGGTCTGATAATGTTTATCATTTAATTCTCCATCACCAGTGAAAAGGATCACTCTCATAGTATAAGAGGTGGAGGAAAATTTATGCCCTGCTTGAAGGGAAAGATCAGAAAGCTCTTGCATCTGTTGTTTCTCAGTTGCCTTTAGTTCAAACTAATCAATAAGCCAAAGTGGTATATTTGGGATAGCAAATTCTGATTTCCTTTACCACCTCAGTTACCTTTCCTTTTGTGCTGTGACCTCAGAGATGCCTGGAGTTTCAGTGCTGAACTCTCAGGGTAGTTAACTTCATCTTTCAAGGAACTGTGTTCTGCTAGTTAGGAAACAATCACCTCTATGGGATTCAAAGGATTCTGCCTCCAGCTTGTATGTTCCTAAATGTAGTTCAGTCTTGAGAAACAAGAGTGATGCAAAGTGAGCCAGATGGGAATTAGAGGTGCTGGCAAGGGGCCTGAACAACAGCTCTAGCTCTGCCCCAGGCCAATTCTCCAGAAAGTGGTTCTGAAATATGAGTGTGCATAAGAACCACTCAAAGGGCTTGTTAAAGCACATATTACAGAACTCTGCCCCCAGGGTTTATATTCAGTAGATTGAGGATGGCAGCATTTGTATTTCTAACAAGCTTCCAAGGGACGCTCCTGCTGCTGGCCAGGGGACCACACTGAGTAGGACTGTCCTAGAGTTAGGGCTACCCACACTCAAGTTGTGTTGACACTGGAGACAAAAGAGTTACGTGGATAAAAGTCCATTCAGAGCTGGTGGGAGGACAGGGGGTCACACACATGTTGGTAGCTATGGGTTAGAAGGAAAACAGCTGTGATTTTCCATAAACTTTCAGTATTTGAATTCTGCAGGAAACAGATGTCACACGAATGGGATAAAGAGGGAATTTAATAAAAAGATTGTTACAAAGGAATAGGCAGGATGCAGGAAATCAGCAAGGGATAGTGAAGCAACTAAGGGCAAACAACAGTGGGGACCTGTTACCACCCAAGGCACCTAAAAAGAGGGAGCTGCTGTCAGAATATGGAGATAATAACTGCTACTCTAAAGAAACTGCCCTGATGGGAGCTATGGCTTTGCAAGATGGATGGCATCAACCTCATGGCAACCCAGAGGTAGGAGACTACCTGGGGAATAAATACACTCAATTTTCATTACTAGAGGTAGTTATGTTTTATAGTCACTGGAAAGACTGAAATAGTAAATGCTGAACAATTGCTCCTCAGGGAAACACAGGGTGTTAGGTTCCGAGAAATCTGACTACATTTCATCAACTGATCAACACATAACCTGTTTCATGTGTGTTTTTACTTAAGGCCACCTTACTTTATATTGTTGATTAATTAATTTAGAACTCATGACCAAGGACAATAACTCATGCCTTGAATGCAGCTTATCTAACACAGCCAGTTTTTCCATAAGGTACATCACAGCCTCCCTGAGCTAAGAAACACTAAACAACACTTTAGCACTGTGCTTGGGGCCATTTTAAACAGTGAAATGAACAAAAAGCCCAGAAGTACAGAAACATGGCTCTAAATAGACTGAAAAGTACAATTGTTCACAGCATGAGATTTGAAAGAAGAAAACAGTGCCCTTGTTTTAACTTTAGCTAGGAATGTGCACATTGGATGAGTAAAATTTTCTGCCATGTTGTGTGTGTGTCCATGAAAGCACCATGAGTATTAATTGGGGCAGGGGGTGGGGGTTACAAATAGATTTTAGCCAATAGCAAATTTGCAAATACAGAATCCATGAATAAGGAGGATCAATTCTAAACTTTATTCTTCTCCTTCCCTTTAATCTCCTGGTACCTCCCACTGGCTGAACCCAGAGGGAAAAAGAACTTGCTGGTACGTTCTAAAAAGAGGTCAACTTCCTAGGGAGCCAAGCAGGATGGGGAAAGTGGATCTGGAAAGGATCTAGAAAATAGTCAGCACATCCTTGTTATTTATAGCCTTGACTGAGATCCCTAGGGGATCTGCTCATATTTTAGACACTCATTCATTTGCTCACTCACATTCATTCATCAATCATTTATTGAGCATTTAGCACTAGAGGCTTTAAAAGGTTAGAAGCTACAGTCCCTCTAGAGGAGCTCACAGTCCAGACAGGACAGCTAAAATAGCAGCACCCAAGTATACAGAAGTACACAGGAAGAATTCCTGCCCTGACAGATCTTAGGCAGTAGAAGAAATACAAGTGAATGGAGAAATTTTGCCTAGGATGGTAAGTGCTGTCCTAGATGATAAGTGCTCATCTCTTCATCAGGGACACAATGAGGGTCCTCTGATTTAGACAGGGAGGGTGACAAAGCAGTCATCAGGGAGAGTTTTCTAGAAGTAGAAAAGTGTGGGTTAAAAGCACTCTGAGTTGGAGCCCAGAGCAGGGCAAGAATGGCAATAGGAGAATCACACTGAGTAAAAGTGTGATTACATTACATGTGCGAGTACTGAGAAGTGCCAATGAGAGAACAGAGTGCTGCAGGAGCTACAGGAAGACAGGGTCTCAGTAAACTGACCCTGAAAGGATGAGCAGGACTCCGGCACATAAAGAACTAGACAAGATATTCCAGAACTTCTGATTCACTGTAATAATTTCCTAAGACAGAGACTCATTTCACCTCCTCTATACTCGGTGCTTGTTGCATACAGTGTCCAAATATCACCAACTGATGGTCTCCATGAAGAATGAGCTCACAACTGCCTTTAATTGCCAAGGGCGGTCTATCTCCTACTGTGGACCTCAGTAGTCCCCTAAAGAGCTCAAGTCCCCTGTGGAGCTCAAAGTCCCCTAAAGAGTCTCAAAAGTTCAATGGGGGTAAGATTGTAGGGCAAATGTGATTGTGAGATGCTGTTCAAATCATATAATGCACAATGGTCCTCTTTGCCCTGACGATGGCCTTGAGGTCAGATAAGAGTTTAGCAACAATGCACAGACTGCCCAATCAGCATCATCTTGTGGATATACTCAGTAGAGGTGTGAAGAAGGAAGGGAGGGAAAAAAGATGGAAAAGTGAATGGATCAGTAGGTAGGTGTATGTATGGATAGATGGACAGACAGGTGGGTGGGTGAGTCGGTGGGTGGATAGATGATGGGTTGGGATTGGGGGAGTGTGGGTGGATGGATGGATGGATGGATGGATGGATGGATGCAAATTCATGGATTATCGACATTGTGTGGGACTGAGCTGATTCCAAGCTGTGGTTCCTTCTGAGGAATCTACCTTCCACTGAGGCAAAGATTTCATCAAGTCGCAACTATGCGCTAGGCCTTCTTAAAGACATGAACTCATTTTACACTTCTAATAACTCTGAATGGACACTGTTTCCTCCATTTAATGGATAAGAATTCTAGTAACCTATTCTAATGCCTTGCCTTCCAAGAGACAGATCTGAAACTTGACTCTGTCTTTCTACTAATTGTGTCCCTTTTTTTTTTTTTAAAGATTTATTTATTTATGCCTCCAAGAGCTGGGGTGTAGGCCAGAGGTGTTGGGAGTGAGAGATTCACCAGAGACAGAGTGGGGAGCAGAACAGGCAGATCTACTGAAATACACTGCTGAGGGGAGCAGCGGGCGAGACAGGGGAGGTCTGCTGAGCCATGTGGGAATCTCCCCGGCCAGGGATTGAACTCTGTGCTACAGTGGCTGCTGATAGCTTCGTAGTGCTGAGACTCAACTCCTTGTGCCACCAGGGAGGCTCCTAATTGTATCCTTTCTCTTTCTTTGTTCCTTTTCCATTTTCCTTTTGCTCCTCCTCCTTTCCTTTTCCTTATTAATAAGAAGGAAGTCTTTTTAAAATAGTATCTTCTCTGTTCTCAACAGGACTTAATGGAGCTTTGTTACCTGGCTCCTTTTGCTTTTATGAATTCTAGGAGCTGTTGCTCCTCCTCTTGAGAGTACCTTGCTCCTTTAATGTTTCAAGTACTTTCCCACCCTTTATACCATTCACACATGCCAAGAGCTGTATAAAGAAAATATGGGAAGTTACAATCTTCATTTTATGGATGAGTAAAACACTGCTCATTCTGCTTCCCAGGGCTTCCCTGGGGGGATGATTCAGGCCCCCCATTTTCCTGGGACAGTTGGGTATCATTTTTCCTGTTACCTAAAGTAGCCAGGTGTTTAGGAACTGCCCACTTAGATACAAGCCAAACACCAACCTTTTAAAAATATAGAGTTAGGGACCTCCCTGGTGGTGCAGTGGTTAAGCGCTGCACTGTAGAGCTGTCGCCAGTGGCGACGCCTGTTCGACACCCAGCCTGGGAGATTCCCAAATGGTGCCACAGACCTCTCCTGCTTCGCCCACTGCTCCCCTTAGCAGTGAGTTTCTGTTGATCTGCCTGTTCTGCTCCTCACTCTGTCTCTGGTGAACCCTCTCACCACCTCACAACTCTGGTCTGTACTGCGGCTTGTATGCATAAATAAATCTTAAAATAAATAAATAAATAAATAAATAAATAAATATAGAGAGTTAAAAATAATCACACATTTCATTTCACATATAGCACGATGCCCCAACTCAGGCTCCTGTATTACAATCAAGGGTCATCAGTCAGGCCCAGATCTTTAACTTTTTCAGGGCACAAGTTGGTCACTAAGCAAGTTCTTGTTGCAGAGGGCTACTTACTTGTTGAGGTCATAGGTCATTTGAAAGGACTTGACCAAGAGACCCCAACCAAGACAGTGTGTGACAATCCAATGGAATGCAATAGGAAAGCCAGAATCTAAATATCTCCCTGAAATGTGGGAGGATTAATGGAGCAGAAGTTTGTGTACAAGAGGAAGAGGCCAAACAAGAGGAAGTGACTGAAATAAGAGTAAGAAACTGAAATAAGAGGAAGAGACTAAAACATCTGTTTCTGGTGAGGCAGGAATTCACAGAAAGATTCTTCTGAGACAATTTCTGCTTTGAGTTTGGAAACCTTCAGTTCCCAGGGCAGTGGAAATATCACTAGTATCCCGTAGTTACAGGAGTGAAGAGAACAAAGCCCCTGCTGCTTTAGACTGATGCCTATTTAAAAACCCCATTTGACACACAATGTTAGAAATGTCAAATTTCTGCGCTGGGCAGCATCCCTGACTTTGCACTATACTGCAGCTGCAGTGGCGTTTAAAGGCAGTACTTTCATAGCAGGAGTCTCGGCAAATGTTGCAATCCAATGACTTCAAAATACGCTGTGCCAAAGCTGGAAAATTCCAAGGATTGCTTTTCTATCACCATTTCCTTTTTATGGCCAAACTATACAAAAGCCAGTTTCCCATTTTCATTCCTTGTATCAAGTCAACTGTTGTTTTTACTGAGGCAGGAAAATAAAAGCAACAAGAACTATGAGGCAAAGCTTACTCTCCGCAGCAGTGACAATGATTAAGGTGTAATGAGCTGTGGTGAGGGCAGAGTGTCCACATGACTTTTACTGGGGCTGGAACAGGTTTCCCCCACTCTGGCTGGGTGCAACTCTCTGCTGACAAATCTCACTGTGGATACATTCTGTAAGAACAAGGGGAAGGCCAAGGGCATGCTTGCTTCTTAGAAGCCAAGCAGAGATTCTTGGGGGCTTGAAAAAAATATTTTCTTATCACAGAAGCTGTACTTAGCATATATTAGTTATATCTTTCCAGACACATATGTGCCTTTCTTTTTTTTACAAAAAAAAAAACGGATTATTCTGTCTCATAACTTGTATCTTTTACTGAACAGGAATATAAGATGTGCATTTTTTTGTCAACAAATTATTTACATCATTTTTAGAGACTGAGAAGTAGTCCAGTAATATAGATCTAATATACTTTATTTGAAATCTTTTAGCAGGTTCTTTGATCTTTCCAGTCTTTCACTTTTATAAACATTACAGCAAACAGGCTGTTGTCCATACCTATCAAAAATATTTTTAATAGGCATTGTCAAACCAACTTCCAGAATATATACTTCTATTCATACTACACATTTTCACTAGAAGTAAAGTATCATGTTGCCAATTTGATTGCTGGAAATTATGGACTGTTGTCTTTAGTTATATTTCATTGACCAATGAGGTTGAGGGTTTTTTTTCTTAGATTTGTGGCCTGAGACCATTTTCTAAAGGATATGGTGTTGTCTTAATTTATATTTCACTGCCCAATGAGGTTAAATAATTTCCTCATAGATTTATTGCCTGAGGCCATTTTCAAAAGGAAATTATCACTGCATGAGAATGATTATGTTCTTCTAGTGCCCACTAAAACTCACTATCATCAGATGTTTGATGTCTGCTGTTTACTCAGACCAGTAAAGGGGACTAAATGGACACACATTTTAAAGCAGATAAAACTCACTAGGATCACATATCAGAATCCAGTGCCCCTCTTTCACCCATCAAAACTCACTTTCAGGAAAAAAGACTGAAGGTTCATTTCTACTAGAGTAGAAGAGATTGACAGCAGTTTTTCCGAGTTATCCTTCCAGCGATATTTACATTTAACACATCTGAAACCCTTTGGTTAAATGAACAGAGTTGTCAAAGTGACAGGATAGTAGAGACACTTGGAGAGGAGGGGAGAAACCAAACTTTCCAGATCTATGAGAGTTCTAGCACAATCCTTACCAGGAAGTGGACTGGCCTGCTAGAAGAGTGTGATCACTGAACAAGAAGCTTGTGTTTCATTATTAACTCCTGTACCCCCAGAGCCTCAGTTATCAACTTCAGGTACCAGAGGACTTGCAACTATTGGTGCTAAATGTGCATGTTAAATGCTGGGTTCTAGGTAGGTAGTTATGTTATGTTAAAATGATTAAGCTACCACCTTTTCTGCAACATGTCATGCCATTTCAGATATAATATGGGACCTTAGCCTTTGACCCAATAATATTTCTCCTGAGAGTCAGGGAAAAAAATTGCCATGGAGAAAGAAAGCAACACTGTATTGATGAACGTGTTTGTTGAAACACAACTGGCTAGCCATTGGAATGGGAAAGTAAACTTTGGGACATCTGCTGGATTTAGCATCATTAGAATTATCATCAGGACAAAGGAAACTATTCTTTACATAAAGATAAAGCAAAAAATTATCTAGGACAATATATATCGTATGCTGACCAATTATGCTCTAAAACATTTATGCAAATGAATGGAAGCTAATACAACAAAGTTAGCAGAGGTCCTATCAGGGTTGACTTAAAATTTCATTATTTTTGTATTTTTCAAATTTTTGGCAATGAGCATATACTGCTTTTAGAATGATTTTTATTGAAGAAACTATAATCTTTTATTATTATGTAATTGTGCATATGGTAGACTATGAATGAATAAAAGCAGATTTCAAAAAGTTAGTCCAGCTATTGGGGCCTCCCTAGTGGCACAAGGGGTTAAGTCTCAGCACTATGAAGCTATTGGTAGCCACTGCAGTGTGAGTTCGAGCCCTGTCAGGGAGCTAACCAACATGGCGCAGCAGACCTCTCCTGTCTTGCCCGCTGTTCCCCTCAGCAGTGAATTTCAGTAGATCTGCCTGTTCTCCCTGTTTTGTCTCTGGTGAATCCTCTCACACTCCCATATCTCTGGCCTACACCCCAGTTCTTGTATGCATAAATAAATAAATCTTAAAAAAAAAAAAAACCAGCCTCCCTGGTGGCGCAACAGTATCGGGGTTCATTGCGGGAACTCTTCTATCAGCTTGTATTGTTGTTGGGACTATGGTGTATTTAGACCTCTAACCAGTGAGCTTTGTGATTTTTAGGTTGACTAGAACATAAATGTTTGAATAATATTGCTTCTGGTTTAGGGCACAAGAGCTACTTTTCATACAACCTGGAAGCTGTGCCAGACACTATTAATCAAGGTGACAATAGCTCAGAATTTGTAGATGACTTGATGCTTGTAAATCATTTACACATATCACTTCACATTGTAAAACCTAATTTGGGTCAGGGAGAGCTGAACATGTGATTTCATAGAACTGGAAATAAGGAAATATGCTATCAAATTTGAAAAGAAGATATTTAAATCCACAATACTTGATTTGAGTGAATGGCATTAGTAAAGATTTTTTTTTCCTCTCATGTTAGACCTGATGAGAGATTTCTGGAGATGAGATAAAATATGAGAAAAGAGGGTGGAGAGGGGGAAAGAAATCATGTGCACATGTTCACACAGTGTTTTCTGTCCCTTGTCTAGTTGTGGGCCTGTAGGCAAGTTGCTCAAGCTCTCTAGGCCTCATTGGCCTCATCTGTAAGATGAGATTAGTAGCAAGTATAGGTTAATTTGAAAACCAAATTAGTTGATTTATAAACTACATATGTGCAGAGTATGCATATTAAGTGATGGGTGTTATATTTCTTTTTTGCCAAAGCCAGGGAAAGTCATGCTTTCTCATTTCAGAATATGGGGCCCAAGCAGTGAGAACCTCATGGTCCATTAACTTATCTAAGTGTGGCAGGGGGAGGGTGGGAGGAAAGGAGAACTGAACAATAGGGAAGAGCAGGAGATGTCAGCTTTTTCAACTTCGCAGTTTTGCTGTCAAGCCATTGTGGTCTCTTTTTGGGGTCTATTTTTTCAAGATGTTGAGGAGCACGAAGAACCGGGCCCACACCCTAGAAAAGTCTGGGGCAGGAGGGGAATTCTAGTCCAGTTTTGCTCAAGGCTTTTGAAAGAAACGTTCTCTTTTCTTTTGGGTTGTCTTTCCCTATTTCTTCCGGCTCAGATGGTGAGTCCTCTAGGACTAAGATTATGGAACGAGAAGAGCTAACTCTTAGTGCCAAAGTATAAATTTAGCTCTGGGCTCCCATGAGCTTCTGCCCAACTCAACAGGCATGGAGGCCCCTCCCAGGGGTCTGAGGCCAAAGTAGCAAATGCCATGCATTGGTCCCCAATGTTTAGCTCTCTCTAGCACCTGAAGGAAGCAAAAGGCTGAAGATGTGGAAACTAGGAGCTCTGGTGAAATATCTGTCCATATTTTCATGACTAACAAAAAGAGAAGCAGATTTTTGGGCTTTTGAGACATCAAGAAATTGCTATCTGGAAACTGTACCAATTCACACACTGTCAGCAAGTGAGAGAATTCAACCCAGGGGGCTCTTGCCACTCCTAGATACAGCACCTTCTCAGTCAGCTACAAACAGCAAGTAATGTTCTGTACAGGACAGTGTTTTCCTTAGAAGCAATCAAATAAAGTCACAATCACACAGTATCATATTGATTTTATCTATGAAAAGTTTTTATACTATTTTTCTATAGTTCTTTTTTAAAAAGGAGAAATTGGGGGCCTCCCTGGTGGCACAAGGGGTTAAGTCTCAGCAGGGAGCTTCCCACCTGGCACAGCAGACCTCTCCTGTCTCACCTGCTGCTCCCCTCAGCAGTGTATTTCAGTCAATCTGCCTGTTCTACTCCCCACTCTGTCTCTGGTGAATCCTCTCAGTGCCCTCCCCCAAAGCCTCTGTCCTACACCCCAGTTATCATATGCATAAATAAATAAATCTTTTTTAAAATAGAGAAACTTCTGAGGGACTAGAGTACTTTCAGATGGTATAGAATTCAAGAAGGCTTCTTTGCAAAACTTTGTTGTGCTGTGCTTTTTCCTCCAGTGAACATTTTCTTGCCCTGAGAACAGGTATTAGGGTCTAGGGTGAAACCTTTTAGCTTTTTCAGAGATTAGGATACATATTTTGAAGACAGGACCAATATGAATGGATGCTTCATTACAAATGTTGCCTGCCATGACTTCTTTAAGGAAATGATATGGTTGATATTGGGCCATGGGGCAGTGAAGGGCTCAAGCCACTAACCACAGACTGTTATTAGCTGGCACATCATGCTCCAAATGAATCAAGCAGTGAGAGAAATGAAAGGATATCTGAGAACTGTCTATTCTGCTATTTTCCAACCACAAGAGTCTATACCCTCTTTTCCACCAGAGTCTACCAGAAACCAGAGAGAAGTGGCTTGCTCATGGTCATACAGGCAGAATAATCAGTCAAAAATAGGTCTGGGTCTCCTTACGTCCAAAACAGAGCCCTGTTGAAAATCAAATATCCATTTATATAAGAATTTAAGTTTTGTGTTGCTTGTGTCTAAATATTTTAATACATATGAAGAATGGTCAGTAAGTCAGGCCCAATATAGCTGGGAAACCTATATGTAAACACTATGCAATTCCAGGACTTCAACTCCTAGTGAGGAAGGAGATTCCACTACAGACCAGTAAATGACACAAAAGTGTAAACACAGTAAAAATCACTGATTATGGTATTTATTAATGTCTGTTCTTTGTTAGTGGCTATTGTCTAAATCCATCCTGTCTAAGGTAGGATGCTAAATTTGAGGTCATGGGGCTGAGTTCAATTCAGTGCCCTACTTCTCTGTAATTTACTTTGTGACCTTAGATGATGACTTTCTCATCTTTAAGTGGGTAGAAGAGGTGATTCACTTCAGTGTTTCAGAGGGGTACACATGGATTTGAGGTTGGACTCTGATGGACAGAATTGTCAGTTTATTAATGTAGGATGGTTTCTGTAGAAGAAGGCGGGCTGGGTCAAGCATTTGAAGAGGCTTTGGAAGCACTGAAGCAACATGCAGCTGCAGCTCCTCAGTATTCCCCAGACGGCAAAAACCACCTGGTTATATTGCTGTTCTCATGTCAGAGGACGTTCAAGTTGCTGTGCCATGACACCTCCAGAGGAACTAGTCTAATTGGCGAGCACTAACACAGTGCTGTGGATCTCTATTTTGAAGGAAATATGCATCCTGGAAACTAGCTGGTACAACCTGCTGTTCTCCAGCAAAAGGGAGGGAAAGGCAGAAAGAAGCTCTGAAGGTTTGAATACCTTCATGGATGCTTGTGTATCCCAAGATGGCATTTTGTATATAGTGGATAGATAAAACCAAAGACATCTTTCAACTTGTAACAAAGAAGAGGAGGAAGAAAAACTTGCCCAACTCTAGGGGAGGAGAAAAAGCAACCGGAAGACCATGACTTACCAGAGAATGGCCAGAGCACTGAGGAATTATGGAATCACCAAAATATGAGAAGCTGACTTGCCAATTTAGTGAGGCTATTCTCCAAAGACACTCTCTTCATCTTATTTCTTAGAAAAAGGGCTCTAGGGGGCCTCCCTGGTGGCGCAACAAGTGAAGTCTCAGCCTATGAAGCTATCTGCAGCCACTGCAGCACGAGCTGGATCCCCAGCTAGGGAGAGTCCCACATGGCTCAGCAGACCTCTCCTGCCTTGCTCACTGCTCCCCTCCGCAGTGTACTTCCCTCGATCTGCCTGTTCTGCTCCCCACTCTGTCTCTGGTGAACCCTCTCGCTACCCCACGCCTCTAGCCTGTACCCCAGCTTGTATGCATAAATAAGTAAGTCTTTCAAAAAAAAGTAGATCACTTCTTAAATATTATTATAAATGAAAATTAAAGTCTCAGTAAGAATCTTTGTAATTCATCATCAAGAATGAAGAAAAAGAGGCCTCCCTGGTGGCGCAGCGGTTAAGCCCTGCACTATGGAGCTGTTGGCAGCAGCGACCACATGAGTTGGACAGCCAGCAGGGGAGATTCCCACATGACGCAGCAGACCTCTCCTGCCTTGCCTACTGCTCCCCTCAGCAGTGTACTTCAGTAGGTCTGCCTGTTCTGCTCCCTACTCTCTCTGGTGAATCCTCTCACTCTCCCCCATACTTCTGGCCTACACCCCAGCTCTTGAATGCATAAATAGATAAATCTTTAAAAAAAAAAAAAGAAAGAAAAAGTTCTACTCACAGTGTATTCAACCTGTTTAAATACCCGGAATGTAAGTTATAATTATTCATCTGCCAATTATTCTGAGCTAAGACTCCCTGATGGCTGAATAATGCTTACATTGTCGTGATATCCTGATGTCAAAAATCCCTACAAAGTTACGGAAAAAAGAAATTAACCTCACTTTTCTGTCAGTGAAGAACTTTAAAATGATCAAAGTATGGACAATATATGTCCTTGCTCTTACCATTGTTAATATATTTCCTTCTAAATTAACTATGCCAGTAGAGATGCTCTGATTTATATGTTGATTTAAACATTTTCCTGTCAGATACTCAAATAAAAAAAATCACTCTAACATATATATCTGATGACTTTAAGCAATAACACAAAAAATGATTACATATGGTAGTGTTCATGCCAAAATGCATTCATGGCTTTAAAATCTTCTGTGGGGCCTCCCTGGTGGTGCAAGAGGTTAAGTCTCAGCACTATGAAGCTATCTGCAGCCATTGCAGAGTTTGATCCCCAGCCAGAAAGCTGACCCACATGGCGCAGTAGACCTCTCCTGCCTCGCCCGCTGCTCCCCTCAGCAGTGTATTTTAGTCAATCCACCTCTTCTGCTCCCCGCTCTGTCTCTGGTGAATCCTCTCACCTTCCCCCATCCCCCATCTCTGGCCTACACCCTAGTGCTTCTATGCATAAATAAATAAATCTTTAAAAAAACTAAAAGCTTCTGTGGCTTTCATGAACCTTTATTTTCTCTGTACTTCAGACCTCATGGAATGTGGCACTAAGGAAATGACAGTCTAAGGAAACCATCACAGACCTTTATGATAATAAAACTCAAAACTTCTCTCACAAGTAATTTGAGTATCTCCCTTCCCTAGGATAGATTCAGGAGCTCCATTTCTTGCTATCCTGCCACTCAGCCACAAGGAGGTGCCTTTGCCCTGCTTGCTTTTTGGTACAACTTGGAATGTGACCTCTCCCTTCTTTCCTTCAACTAGCCAGCTGAGACCAGGCTGGAACTGAGGAAGGGGAAAAGAAAGTCTTTGATAAAGGATAGAGGCAAGCAAATATTAAACCCAGGAAGAACCAGGATTTAGGCTGTCTGACAAAAGCTGTAGCTTATTCTCCATATTCTACAAGGAACCCTGGGAAGAAACCCTTTGTTCCTTCTGGCTTGGCAGACCCATGCAAATGGCATCTATAGTAGTCTAGGAAGTTTTCCGTTTTCCTGACACACGAGTCATTTTTAGTCTAAGCCCAGAGCTCCCTAGAACCTGCCCTACCATTATGCTGCATTTATTTTCACCCCTTTTCCTATGTCTCTGCCTGGTGCCCTTCCTTCCCCAGAGATTGGATAGGCCAGAGTGATGAAATGGAGGCAAACTTGATGTTGATTATCTCCATATACAGCCTGGGTTTATGTTATAGACTGTTCATGATGGTTAGCATTTTTTAGCAATAAACTATCTTTTAGTTGAGGTATATATGTATTTTTAGACATAATGTTATGTAACACAATTACTTGATCACAGTTTAGTGTAGATATAACTGTTTACGGGGTTCACAGGGCTCATTGCTACATAAACTGGTGTGTTGGGGAAGGCAACCGCAAGAATGTGACTCCTTAATTGACTCATGAGTTGGACCCTAGAGTTATCAGAGGCTTCTCATCCCCCACCCCTGTAAATGTATTTTCACAAAAGCTGTTTCATGAATACAGCCTTGAATGTGCAATGTGTTGTTGAGGCAAGGTAGGTTGTATTCCTGACTAGATACAGGTAAAGCTTCTATAAAACTTTGAGATTTGGTGGAAGGGGTGGGAGAGGTGTGGAAAACTACTTGTCTTGCTGCTCCCTAAGACAATGAGTCTTAAATAATTCCCTTGTTCATTAAAACTGCTACCTTCCAAAATAAAATTAAAAAAAATAAATTTAGGAGGATAATATTCGGCTCCTAGGTTACAATGGATGCATTTGAATGTATGCAGTCTTGTGGTAGGCTAAGTAAAGATATCCCCAAAAATATCCTGGTACTAATTCCTAGAACCTGGGAACATTACCTTGTATGGAAAAAAAGGTGCTTGCAGATGTGATTCAGTTAAGGATGGATGGACTGTCTAGAAGAGCCCTGAATGCAATCACAAATATCATTTAGGAAGAGGCAGAGGGAGACTTGACAACAGAGAGACGATAGTGTGATCACAGAGGCAGACATGAGAGTGATTAAGCCACACATCAAGAAATGCTGGCAGGGCCTCCCCGGTGGCGCAACGGTTAAGCACTGCGCTGTGGAGCTGTCGGCAGCAGCGACGTGAGTTCGACACCTGGCCGGGGAGAGTCCCACATGGCACAGCAGACCTCTCCTGCCTTGCCCGCTGCTCCCCTCAGCAGCGTATTTCTGATCTGCCTGTTCTGCTACCCGCTTCATGTCCTGGTGAGCCCTCTCGCCGCCCCACGCCTCTGGCCTGTACCCCAGCTTGTATGTATAAATAAAAAAAAAAAAAAATCACAGTACTTAAAAAAAAAAAAAAAGAAATGCTGGCAGCCGTTAGGGGCTGCAAGAAACAAGGAGGGAGTCTCCCCTGGGGGTTGCAGAGGGAACATGGCTCTGTCAATACTTTGATCTCCACCAGGTAAAACTGGATGCAGACTTTTTATCTCCAGACCTATGAGAAAATACATTGCTGTTGTTTTACATCTCTGATTTAAAATGGTGACAATTTGTTATAGCAACCCCAGAAAATGAATATAGATCTCACTGAGACACAAAAGAATATTCAAGTTAAAATTTCTGTGATGTCTTAGACTTCCCCCTGAATCTGACAGGCCATGAAAATGAGAAAAATATACATGTCCATGCTCCTACGCCAGCCATTTGCTAGAGAGAAGCAGAGGCAAGAGGTAGGAGAAGCCAGAGGTCTTGTCACATGCAAGGTTGAGGCCACTTGACTGGGACTTGTTACAGTCCTTCACAGAAAGAGACAAAGACAGCTCACAGATGCCTTTTAGGCAAAACATTGTTTTCTTTTTCTTTTTCTTTTTTTAATAGCTCATCTGTCTTTTGGCTTTCATTTTTCAGTTAAAATTTTAAAATTTTACTCAGAGAGGGCCTTCCTGGTGGCCTAGGGGTTAAGTCTCAGCACTACCACCTCAAAGGCCCACCTCTGCAGCCTTCAGTCCCCAACCAGGGAGCTAACCCACATGACACAGAACTCTCCAGCATTGCCCACTGTTCCCCTCAGCAGTGTATTTCAGTTAATCACCTGTTCTGCTCCCCACTCTGTCTCTGGTGAGTCCTGTTATCCCCACTGCACCTCTGGCCTGCACCCTAGTTCTTCTACATAAAAATAAAAATCTTTAAAAATTTTTTACTTTGAGAACTTAACACAAGAGAGGCATAAGGTCAAATAAAAGCAATAATATAGAGAATTAGAGATAAAGAAACAAGATGTAACATATAGACCTAAGAGACAAAATGGTAATTCCTGTAGTTTTAGTCAACATCCAACACATGGGACCTGTTACCTCATGTTTTTCTGGTATGTGAGACTAATGTCTGGAATATAAAGAATATCATCCACGAGAGAAAACCAGGCACTCCAGTGGTCAAAGGCAAGATGATTTGGTCCTTGAGCGGATGTTATTCAAATTTCATATTAAGAGCATTGTTTTTCTTTGTGAGTCTACCAAAGGAGAAGAGTGAGTCTCCAGAATGATGTATGTGGTGGGTAGAACTGCTGTGCAGGAAAGGGAAGGGAAGGGGAGGGGAGGGGAGAGGAGAAAAGGGGAAGGGAGGGGAGAGGAAGGGGGGGAGGAGAGGGGAGGGGAAGGAAATTATGTCTAAGGGGACATAATTTTGTGTTTTTCTGGCAGTGAGGGGGCAGACAGAAAAGAAAGTGGATCAGAGGGAACAAGTTTCCAAAAGACCAAGGACTTGAGATGCCTTTGCTTCAACTCCCTTCCATTTTCAACAAAGTGGACAAATATCAAAAATGCTTGTTATCTTGGATTCTCCTCCCACCTCAAATTTTGATTTTGAAAAGTTACAAATTTACAGAGAAGTTAAAAAAATTAATAATCAACTTGTATGCCCACTACTTACTTTCCAATTAACATCTGTATTTATTCCATAACTGTGTATCTATGCATCCTTATGTCCATTCATCAATCCAGCTTATATTTTATTGTATTTCTAAGTAAATTGCAGATATGTCTACTTCTGAACACTATTAGCTAGCATATCATTTTAAAAAAAGATCTATTTATTTATGCATACGAGATCTGGAGTATAGGCCAGATGTGTGGGGTCGCCAGAGGATTCACCAGAGAGCATGGGGACCAGAACAGACAAATCTACTGAAGTACACTGCTGAGGGGAGCAGCGGGCGAGGCAAGAGAGGTCTGCTATGCCATGTGGGAAGCTCCCTGGCCGGGGATCGAACTCGTGCTTCAGTGGCTGTGGACAGCTTCATAGTGCTGAGACTTAACCTGTTGCACCAACCAAGGAAGCCCAAGCATATGCTTGGCTTCTGAATAGATACCATGGCTGCAGATGCAGACGCCAGAGTATGGGGCAGAAGCAAGCAGCAGCAGTACCAGTGTGTGCAATGAAATCTGGGCAGGGGCTGGTAAACACAAGGCCAGGAATGGAATCTGGAGATAAGGTAAACCATATCCTCAGGAGCAGTGGGATTCTACCTGACAAATTGTGCTTATAAGCCTAACAGTCTTTTCTGTGCTGGACTCAAAGTTAGCTTATCAGTGCAAACTTTTAAAGGAAAAACATCTCTTATTTAAAAGATATAGCCAAAAGTAAAATAGGGAAAGGAACAGAAGAAATATTTAAAAAATCATGACTGTGACTTTGCCCAGATTAATGCTGGACACCAAACCACAGATGGAAGAAACTCAGAACATCAAGCAAGATAAATGCCCAAAAAAAAAAAAAAAAAAAAAAAAAAAAAAAAAAAAAAAAAAAAAAAAAAAAAAAAAAAAAAAAAAAAAAAAAAAAAAAAAAAAAAAAAAAAAAAAAAAAAAAAAAAAAAAAAAAAAAAAAAAAAAAAAAAAAAAAAAAAAAAAAAAAAAAAAAAAAAAAAAAAAAAAAAAAAAAAAAAAAAAAAAAAAGAAATGCAGGCATATCATATTCAAACTGCATAAATCAAAGATAAAGGAAAAATCTCAACGACGTCAGAGGAAAAAACACACCTTATCTACAGAAGAGCAAAAATGAGAATTATCAAACTTCTCCTTAGAAACCATATGAGAAAAGAGGGCATGAAATATTTTAAAAGTTTAAAGGAAAAAGGGCCTCTCTGGTGGTGCAGGAGTTAAAGTCTCAGCACTATCAAGTTATTGCCAGCCATTGGAGAATGAGTTCGATTCCTGCCAGGGCGTCTCGCCTGCTGCTCTCCCCAGCAGTGCCTTTTATTATATCCATCTGTTTTGCTCCCTACTGTCTCTGGTGAATCCTCTCAATCCATACCTCTGACCTACACCCCAGTTCTTATATGAATAAATAAAATTAATCTTAAAAAAATTGAAAGAAAAAAATACTTAAGTAGTATTCTGTGACATTACCCTTCAAAGGTGAAGAAATATTATCTCAGATAAAAAAAACATTTGAATTTGTTACCATTAGACCAGCCTTGTAAGAAATGTTAAAAGAAGTTCTTCCAAGAGAAGGAAAATGATTTAAGAAATTCAGATCTAAATAAAGGAAGTGTTAGAATTGAAATGAATGAAGGTAAAATTTCACATTCTTGAAGAAACACACACACACTCACCCATGATCCCTCAGTCATGTGCTTTTGGACTGAGCATATGTAGCTGGAGGGGAAAAGGTTGACTCAGAGTTGTTGCTGGGAGGACATTGCTCAAGGAAATGGGAAGAAAGGAGTCTCCAAGGGCAAAAAGCAGTGACTGGGCCCAGGCCTGAATGAGGGGTGCTTCCTTCTGCTTGGACTTGGGGCCTGGAACTCCCTGGAGAGGAGAGCAGGAAGGGAGGCCCAAATCTGCCCATAAAATGCCATCCTGTTCAGCCAACCCTTAGATGTTTAGCCCCCAGGGAGTGATCTCCTTCTAGACTGGATGCAGGGTGAGGGAGGCCTCTGACAACAGGGAGCAGCCATGCTGAGGCAATGGCCCAGTCACCAGAGGTCCCATTGAAGCCGGTATGCACTGTTAATTCAACCCTTGAACCACCACAGGTTCTTGTCCCACGAAGCCGTTAAAAGGAATTCTCAGACATTCCAGGTAAGGACAGAGAGAGAGACAAACTTTGTTCAAGAGAGTAAAGAAAAGTTTATTTAAAGGAATAAATTAAGGACTCCAAGGTACGCTGTACCTGGGAGGGGCAAGGAAGTGGCCATGGGCCTGTATCTAGAGGTATTTAAATCTTTTTTTCCTCTATTCTAAAATCTCATCAACCTACTTTGTGATTGGCTCTTTCTTCTACTGGCTATACTCCTTCGGGCAGATGTGCCCATGTTCCCATCTCCTATCTTAGAGTTTCTCTTTTTACCTCCCCTGTCCAAGGTCTGCTAATATTTACTGCCCTAAAATTTACTGCCCCAATTATACTTCCTGAACTTCTGACCTCATCTCTGGAGTATGTCTGGTTGGCTCTTAGAATTTACTTTCCTTGTCTTTGGAGTATATTTTGGTTAACACCTAGAATTTACTGTCTTTTCCTCTGTCTCTGAAGTCCCTGCCTACACTGTCCCTGAAGTTGCCTAATTAACCCTAAGTTGCCCTGCGACTCACCATGAGGACTGGGGGTGGTGAAAATTTCAGACCCCCCAGAGGTGGCTGTGTATTACAGCAAAGTACCAGATAGAGCAGACCAGCAAATCTACCAGAGCAAGCCACCATTTAGGCCTTGCCTATAAGTCTATCTTGAAGCAACCTGGGGGAAAATATCTGACTTATGACTTTCCTACCTACGTTTATGCCATGTTAGTCAAAGACAAGGAAATCCCCAGGCTGGGATTTGAACTTCAAAGTCCCATGCTCAGAAAAATTGAAATGGAGCAAGAGGTACAGTTCCACGTTTGTGGGAGAAGAGGGGACATTGAGAAGTAAAACCACGAAGGGTCTGCTAGGTTTATCTCCAGGATCCCTGTCTGTCCTGAGAGCTGGACATGTTTTGGCAACTGGTCCCTCCTGCCAGGAACTCTGGTATCCAAAGTACAATTTCTTCCGTTTGATCATCTTCTGTCAAAGATGGTGGGTGTGCTTAGATCAGAACCATTATTTTGACTTAGGTCAAAATCTAATCTGCCTAAATCACAGGTCACAGGGCCAGAAAATCCGGTGCCAGGGATAACACTTGCAATTTTAGTGGAAAGAGTTGAGTAGGTTCCAAAACTAAGTTCTAGTTACAAATTCAAATTCAAAGTTCAGAACTTTGTGTGGCCTGGGCAGCTCATCTTTCTGTGTCTCTGATCTAGAAAGAGACTATTCATTACCTTAAATTCATTTAGACAAGCCCTCTGGGTGGTCAGAGGGAGGAACAGGCAGAGCTGGGTTACATGTCTTGTGGAAGGGTAGGGGCAGTCCTGTCCCTAGAGCTACTATTGCCAGATTGTGAGGTAAGGAATGTTCCCACACATGGGTAGTGTTAGAGAATAACACCTGACCAAACATGTGGAGTTGTCAATACACTACGCTGGGATGGACTGCCCAAGGCCAGGGAGGGACATCTTAAGGGACAATCACTGTTCTCTAAGGAGTAAAAAGGTTCAGGCCTGAGGCCTTTCTGGTGGTTTTCCTGGGAAGTGTAGGTGGGGTAACCAATTGGGAAGGGTTTTATCAGGAGCTTTTCTCCATCAGCCTATACTTCTGCCCAGGCCAGAGAACTGAATAAAAATGGATGATCTCAAACTTCAGCTTGTGTTAGAATCACCTGCAGAACTTATTAAAACATAGATGTTGGGCTCCACCCCTAAAGTTTATGTTCACTGTGGGCAGTGGTGTTGGCTGAGAATATATTATTCTAATCAGTCCCCAGGGGCTGTTGCTGCTGCTTTTTGGAACCTATAACTTCAGCACCACTGAAAATAACCATATTATGTGGCACAATGGTAGATAGCAAACATACATCATCCCATAAAATGCTCACCACAACCCTGCTGGGTAGATGCTGGGCAGTCTGTAAAACTCTCTGTTAAGGGTTAAATTGTGTCCCCTCCTGTTGAAGTCCTAATCCCAGTACCACCTTATTAGGAAATATGGTCATTGTAGCTATAAGATGTGGCCCTACTGTAGAAGGTTATCTTCCATCTGCTGTAACTGGTGTTCTTATAAGACAGATTAATGGAGAGAGAACACCATGTGCAGATAGACACATAGAGGAAAGGTGACCATGTGATAACAGAGACAGGGATTGGAGTGACTCATCCACCAGTCAAGGAATGCCAGGGATTACCAGCAAAAACTGGGAGCTAGAGGCAGCAAGGAAGGCTTCCTCTCCTATAGGTTTCAGAGGGAACATAACCCATGAACACCAGGATTTCAGACTTGTAGCCTCCAGAATTGCAAGACAATAAATTTCTGTTGTTTAAGCACCCCCTAGTTCATGTAACTGTGCTACAGCAGTGCTAGAGGAATTAATATCCACTGGAAGCAAAATTGGCCTTAAATTATTTCCTCCAGGTGACATCGCTATTCCTCAAGTGCTGGCTCTAAAGGCAGGACCAGAAAACCCTTCCTGAGCCAAAGAGCTATGAGCAAGAGATAGCCTGGGGCGAAAACATTGCTTTTGGGGGTGCAGCATTCTGGATTCTGACAAACCAACCGAATCAGATCCTTTACCTGACTAGGAATGATAAGGAGGTAACACGAGGAATTGGAAGAGCAGTGAGTGACCTCTGATGACAGTCACTATAGCTTCAATCACCCTTTTAATGAAGATGGGGCTTGGGCCAGACCTCCATGAAGCAGTTATCTGCCCAGCTCAGTCTTGAAAATGTCCTGTCCTTCCTAAAAACACACTTCTCCATTTCATCTAAGGACATTTGTGGGTTTCTCTTTGCAATGTGGAAGAACTTAAGTAAGACTAATCCTAAATAGGGACCTCCCTGGTGGCACAGGGTTAAAGACACAGTGCTGTCAAGCTATCACCAGCCATGGCAACATGAGTTCGAGGATCCCAGGCCAGGGAGCTGACCCACAGGGTGCATCAGACCTCTCCTGTCTTGCCTGCTGCTCCCCTCAGCAGTGTATTTCAATAGATCTGCCTGTTCTGCTCCCCACTCTGTTTCTGGTGAGTCCTCTCACCACCACCCCCCTCCCACTGGCCTACACCCCAGTTCTTTTATGTATAAATAAATCTTTAAAAAAATCTTAAATAAAAAATTATCCCCATTTTATGATTGAGCAAACTGACTCAGAAAGGTTATGAAACATATCCAAGGACACAGGACAGATAACTGGAAAGATAGGACTTGAATCCTTGGTTTCTGCATTATTGCTGCCCTTATATATGTTCATGGGGAAAAGTCAAGCAGAGATTCTTGGAGTGAGATGGATTCTACTGTTACTATCCCACCTTCCAGTCAATGCCCTATGAAAGGGCAGAGTGTTCAGTAGCTTCTGAGAAAGTGATTGTTCCCTCTCTGAATCTGGGGCCTAAAACTGGACTCACCCCTGCATATCTGCGTGTATTTTTCTAGTAAACATTTCTTATATATCATCTATGTTTCCCAGTCTTTGAGTGTTAATGGGGTCATTCAATTCTTTCATTTGAGGCATTTATCATTCCAATTCTTAACCACAACTCTTAGCACAGTATTAAATAGAGGAATAGAGGAATTCATACAGGAAAGGGGCTTATGCTTCAGATTGTCCATCTAGAGTCTAAGGACATTCTTTAGAAAATATGTTCTCCTATGACACAGAGCATTAGAATTTCAGAAAGGGCAAAGGCAACTCAATTTTTTTTTTGAGTTGACTACTGAATTCAATCTTTGTCATATTGTAGGTGCTCAACAAATATTGACTAGGTGAAAGGATTCAGGCAATGTATCTGCTAGGAAGTATGTGTCCTGAGGATCAGTTGTAAAACCATCCCTCTAGTCATTTATAATTTTATTCATTAGTTCAAGAAATATCTGGTGAATCCTTCATGTCAGCAACTGATAGTGCAAGTGAATGAGAGACACATGCTGCCCTTTAGAAGGTCAAGGAATAACTGATATGAATGGCTCCTAGAACACACGTTCTAAATAAAAAACTGGCCCAGGGAATGAGTAACTAGTCTTACAGTTGTCTTATGCTGGATTGTGTTCATTTATAGGTAGCTGTCCCCCGGGGTAGCAATATGTTTAAGAAATGGAGTTTGGCTATCTCTTCGCTGCCAATTACTATCCAGTGACCTTGAGAACTCAACCTTCATGGGCTCTGTCTCCTCCTCCTCCATAAAGTGGAGGTAATAACAACAGTCACTTGACAGTGCTGGTGTAGGAATTCAGGGGAAATGAGAGAATCCATATTATTCACTCGTTTCTGCTCACAATAAGAATATATGTAATATAAGCTTAGGGACTGGGTTCTTTGTAGAAAGGAACAGTATTGCAGGCTTTGATAAATAGTTGAAGGAAAAGGCCAGCCATATAAGAAGTTGAACTTAAAATGACCCCTTTCAGTGATGAGGCCTAAAATGTGTCCTTGGAGCACGAGGCTCAGCAAGATTTTACTCCATGATAAAATGGTTTGAGAAACTTTGCTGTAAGTTGCCCTTGTTTTAGATTCATAACGTGTATTAATATGTTACGAATGTTAGAAGAGGTGCACTGAAGAAATCTCTTTACATTTGTTTAGCTCAGAGTTTTCCAACCTCATTGGACCAACAGCATATTTTGAAAAAACCCAACTCCTGAAATTTAAACTTGGAAGGAAATTCTGGGCAGAGAGAAATGATCGGATTCAGAGTCTGTCTCTACTCTGTTTTTTGCCCTTTCTCTTTCTTTACTTTCTTCTGTTCCACCTTCCTTCAACTCCAGGACTATCCTGATTCCTCATTAAAACCCTTTTGTTCCTCAGTAGAACGGATACTGGCTGAAATATTACAAAGAGCTCATTGAACATCTCTAGAAAGACAAAGAAACAAAGCAACAGTCCAGTTTCTGGGAGTAAGTGCCTGATCCCACCACAGCAGTTGCTTGTGCCTGATTCTGGCCCAGCTGCTCTCTTTTGATGCCTACAGGACTGCACAAACCTAAAGCACAGTAACTGGCAAGAGGAAATGTGCTGTTCTCTACTGAGTCCCTTAAGCCAGCAGTCTGATGCTGGTGCTCTGAAAGAATCTTTCCCTTGGCCCCTCCCACATTAGTCTTAGAGGCTGCTACTGCCTCTTTAAAAGGAAGCCTCAAACAAGGGCTCATGCAGCTTCCCCTAAGTGACAAACAGACACTAGATGGGACCAATTAAATAAGCTCAGGAACAACTCGCAGGAAGGAAACAGAGACAAAGCCACCAGATGATCTCATTCACAAGGACATTCTCTAGGTTTCAGCTTGTTAAGCAGCAGCATATCAGAGGATGAATTTACCCAATCCAGGACTAGTGTTCTAAAAAAGTCTATAATTGGGATCTCCCCTTCAGATGATGACTCAAGTCAACCAGATTACTTTTTAATATAACAAGCAAAATTAAAATGCTAGATGAAATGTTTTTAAAAGAGAAATGAGCATTGAGATTTTTAATTTTTAAAAGTTTGACATAGAGAACAGATCCTGCCAAATCATCCTCACACACACAGATGGGGTGAAATTATCAAACATGATTTTATCTTAGGCAACCTCAATTTCTACATCCTCCTCTTTCAGTGAAACAATACTCTAAATCACAAGCCTCAACCCACATAGATGAAATTACCTAACTCTCCATTGCAGGGGCAAGGAATTCTATCAAAGGTTTAAGTTTGTTCTTTCTACCTGCACACAGAGAAACCATTTTGCATAAAGATCTTTGGCATTTTCATCTGTTTAGAATGCAGGGGAGTTATTTCCAGTATTTTGGAGGACCAGCAGGAAGGAAGAACTGAGCGGGATTTGTGGGAGGGGCAAATGCCTTTCAGCTGAAACAGTCAAAAGCTTCAGTTAAATTTGGCCTCTCGCCTGAAATGAAAAGGTATGGGAACCTCAAAATGTAAATAAACCTTTAGAAAGCAGAATTTCTTGTGGGATTGAAGATTTGATGACCACAGAAGGCTGGAAAAAGTTAACTCTAAGACATAGGGGATGGAAGCCTAATACTTCAAATATTTACACTTAAAAAAACTTTCTTAGCTCTTTAGCACTTTGATGTAAAGGGGAAGAGGGAGGCTTGCAGATTATGGCTATTTCTTCCATGTGGTGCTGGCACCCACGTAACCTTGAGGGCTGCATTTGCAAACCCTTTTTCTCTCTCAAGATTGTACTTGGCAAGAGCTCTTAAATTGAACAGTGATTAATACCCTTTCCTATCATGAAACCTCCAAGTCTTATGAGCAATACCTGTTAATATATCAGACTTTGGGTGATGGTTGGTAGGACTAGGAAAGGAAAATTTCTTTCAGATTTGGAAACAAAAACATCCTGGAGCAATTATTGTCCTTAGTGAAATAACCCCTTTTCTCTGATGGTGTGTCTTCTTAAAAAACCTCACTGGGGATGAGATCTGAACAACACTTTAGTTCACTGAGGTTCTGCGATGTGCCAGGCAGAGGAGCGACATATGTAAACACTACTCCCTGGCTGCTCAGGAACCAGGGGATACATCAGAGATGAACAGATTATGTCAACATCATTGTGGGGGGGGGGGCGGGGGTGGTTTGAGCATCTGGCAGCCTTCCACAGTCTCTTGCAGGAATCCCCTCATAGTACCTATTAGGAAACAACAATGACTAGAGACACTTCTCAGGCATGAATTATCACTCGAAGAGTTCAATGTAACCATGAAATCCTCCACTGTTGAATATTTAAAGGCACCTCTGCCTTTATCTCTTCTCTATCCCTTCCTTTTTTAAAAAAATATTTATTTATTTATTCATAAAGAGCTGGGGTGTAGGCCGGAGGGAGAGGATTCACCAGACAGTGGGGATCAGAACAGGCAGATTGGCTGAAATACACTGCTGAGGGGAGTAGCGGGCAAGACAGGAGAGGCCTACGCCATGTGGGTCAGCTCCCTTCTCGGGATCGAACTTGTGCTGCAGTGGCTGCCTATAGCTTCATAGTGCTGGGACTTAATCCCTTGTGCCTTCTTATATTGATAATAGTAACTGAAATTCCTTCTGAAAACTTCTTTTCCTTATTTCAACAGCATTAAACACTATTCCCACAGACCACTCCATGCTGGGGTAACAACTTAGCATGTGCTCAGAACAAGATTCTCCAAGGAATCTAAATCTCTTACACAGACAAGGATGAACACAGTTAAAGCTGATTTCACTTTGATAGCAAACACCTGAAGGACTTATCCAGTAATCCCTTCTAGCCATTTTTCACAGAAATGCTCGATTCTATTGTTTCTGATGCCTAGTTTGCTAAGAACTCTTCTCTTGCCCCTCCCCCATACACACACGTTCATAACCTCCCATTAATTTCCCATATCCTTGATTGGTTAGAGTTTGTTATTAATAACTATGCAAGGTCCACGCCAGGCACACGAGGCCTCCCCTAACAGTCTTCTCAAGAAACAGATACTGCGTTCCTACTCTGGAGATAAACAGGTTGATGCCAGGATATGCAAACAATCCATGTAGGAACCCACATTTGAACCAGTATCAGAATCCAAAGCCCAGGGCTTCTCCTGTTCCTATCTCCAAGTCATCAATCTAACGTCTTGCCATTTAAAGACAAGCTTCAGTCTCTAGAACTCATCTTTAATATGTTTAGTTTACAAGATGTTTTCACACACAATAACACATGTAAGCCTCACAGCCACCCAGGAGGTGGATATTTTCATGACACTGGAAAGTAACTGACACTAAATCTGGTCAGCCAGACATCCCCATCCCCCCTCCTTAAGCCTTCCTGTGACTCACCACAGCCTGCAAAATAAGTCCAAAGCCTCAATTACTTTGAGATTCTGGACCCAGGCCTCAGGTCTACAATTCTTCTACTGTACTTTGAGCTTCAGGCTTATGGAACTTACAGTACCCCAAACAGGCAGACCATACTATGCTTCTGCTCAAAAAGTGCATCCCTATCCCCCAAAGCACCCCATACCTGGATGTCATTTTTCCTTTCTCTTCCCAAGTCATGACTACTGAAACAGCTGCTTATCCTTCTTATGAAATACCCTTTGCCCCCGTCTCATCCCTGGTGAACCACTGCTTACCTTTTACGGTGCCAGCAAGCACAGGGCAGATTCTCTCTTGATTCAGGTAGAGGGATAAAGGAGACTCCTGGAGCCCTCAGTGGCTTTTTCAGGCTTTAATGTGCTTCCTTTGCCAACTGTTGTGGGGCAAGCCCCACAGGCTGGCAAGGCAGGGAGGTCAGGGCACTGGGAGGCTGGCAGGCCCCAAGGTCCCCAGTGAATCTTTACTCTTTCTCTTTAGGCTCTCTTTGGCGTTCTCTCATGGTCCGTTCCCCTGGTACGCTGAAGCCGTTCTCTGAGTGACACGGCTCTTACGTTCTCAGATTCAGGTGTGCCCACTTACGCATGCCCACACCACACTCCAGCTGTCCACAATCAGGCGCCTGCCTCGCGCCCATGCTCCCAAGCTCCTCCGGCATTCAAGGCTGCAGATGATAGCCACAGAGGCTGGAGGCATAAAAGCCTGACCAACTCACTTACCCTCTTTCTAGGCTCAAATCAAGTTCACCTTCCTCTGAGAAGCCTCTTCTGTGCCTTCTGCTGCCAAATAGAACCAATATCCCTGATGTTCTCTGGGCAGGAATTGGGGCTAGCTTAAGCATTTTCTGACATTGCAGTGGACATTAATGATGACCCCTCACTATCCTTCCACCTCAGGGGTCACTCCAATGCAATCCTACAATCCTACCCCTCTTATAGTGACTGGCCTGCTGTGGCCATGGGATTAGTAAATGCCATTTCTGATGTATCGATGCTCTTCTCTGTTTATCTGGGCAGTGTTGGGAGCTGCGCCATTGCTCTCACACTGGAGTAAGTGTCTGGACAGTGTCAGAATTGCCACTTGTTTTCCTAGTGAAGTGGGGAGCTGAAGGTCCTCTCTGGCTCCTTCCTGAGAGCAGAGTCCAGCCTGAGTCTAGCAGGAACAAACTTGCTCTTGGGGGTCTGGGGTGTAAGGGTGGCTCTGGTTGTTCTCCAGTTGCACCCAGGCTTCTAGGACTTACCATTAAGGCCCCATAGACACACCTTTGTTCGGTTCCTGTCACAACCTCACCATGCCCCCCCTGCCTTTGGGACTTCTCTGTCCTAGTTCCTTCTGCTGGCAACAACTGCTTACTACTTAGCAGCTGTTACCACTTAATAGCTGATTACTACTTAGCAGCCGTCAGGCCACAGTGGATCATAAATTACTTCATAGGCTTACCCTGCTAGGCTTCCTGTTCAATGTTGTTTGTATTTTATAAGAAATTTCCAGAGGCATTATTAGCCTTTCTCAAGCTTCACTAACTTGTCACTAGACGGCAATTTTACATTTTTTAACTCAGCCAATTCTCACAGCACTTTGGTAATTATTTATTCCCATTTTGTAGAGGAGGCTGCTGAAACTCAGTTAAGTCACTTGCACAGCCACACAGCTAATAATGGGCCATTCTGCCTGGTCCAGAACCCAGTGGGGCTTGGGAAGGCAAGTACTGTCTGTAGCCTGTCTCAATAACTGCAGAGATGTCAACCTACCCCTCTGCCTTCTTTCTGTTAGTTTAGTGTCTCCTCAAAAAGGGAAGCAGCATAATATTCTAGCATTTTCTATTGGGGTATATGTCAGAGTAAAAGTTCAAAGTCTTGTGGGGATCACTGAAGAAGGTTATAAGCCCTTAAGAATATGAGTAAAGAGGATTCTGGCACTTGAGCATCGTGAGCCAGAGGTTTTGAAGTGACCTAAGAGGTATTCTGCAGCAAGTCCCCAGGCCCTTCATCAGGGGAGCCTGTGGTGCAAGCGGGCCAAGGCCCACCAGGTGGCAGCAGAGAACCAGGCAGTGGCCTGCAAGGTGTAACCTTGTGCAAGTTCTAACTCAGTCACTAGGGTAGGGAAAGTGACAGAGCCCTGTCCAAAGTCTAAGGCAAGTCTGAAGTGGGTGGACGGGGTTATGGGTGGGGCAACTTCATAATAACAGTTCACAGTATTGTTAAATTTATTCTGTGCTGAATACTGTGCAAAGCACATGGTAAACATTATTTCTTTTGACTCTTAAAATTAACGTAGGAAATAGATACTAATATTAGCTCCAATTATACTGGTCAACAAATTTTTACAAAAGTTATGTAACTGCAATAAAATTAGTCATTTCCTATCAATTTGTATGTGCTCAACACGAATGTGAGTGTCAAATTCTAATTTTGGCTCTAGTTTTTTTGGTAATCTGCAATAAATGGATGTTTACATCACAAAATGCATGACAATAGTAATAGGCCTATGGTTAATACCTGTGAAAAATCAAGTCATTGACTGCTTCTTAGATTTCTTTGCTTGTCTCTTGTACATCTGTTCAGGAGCATCTCTGGGGAGTGTCCAGCAGTAGTCAGTCAGCATTGTAGTGGACCATTTTCCCTGGTATCTTTGTTCCATTGATGCAATATCTTGATGAAAATGTTTGCCATGTTCATCACTAACCATAGCACAGTTTTCAGGGAAGAAATTCAGATGGGAATGAAGGAAGTGGATCTTTAGAGACTTATTGCAGCCAAGTTTCTGATACTGCACCAGCGTGTCTTCTACTAGTTCCTAGCAGTTTTCTGCCCTAACATTCCCAAGAAAGTTTGTAGACTAGGCAAAAAGCATTCCATGCTTGTTTCGTATCACCCTACAGCAAGTTGTTGAACTGGTCGTCTCAATGCAGACAGAATGTTGGGGTAGACTATTCTCAACTTTCTTTTGCTTCAATACTCCGCCGGAAAGAGGAGGAACCAAGCAGAAGTCACAGTCTTTTATGTGGTTGCTTGGCTCTCTCCATACCATGGGGACTGCAAACGGCATTGATGGTCTTTTGCCACTGAACTACTGTGAAAGCTGTGTTGTACATGTAGCACAACATATATGTGGGGCCCAAGGCTTGTCTTGGTCACCAACCTTGCATCTGAAGTAAAGATGATAAGCCTTCTTCACTTGAGAAGTGATCCTTTTCTTCTGGTTGGCAAATGTCACTTCCCCACAAATAGAGCAGAAATTGTCCATGCTATGAATGCACTTTCGAGGCATTACTGTTCTCTATTGTGCCTAAATGGATAAAATAATAACAGTTCTATGGAACAGAAGCTTAAACTGTCTCGCACAAAGTCTGAAATATTTTCAATGCTCAACCTTTCTGACAGGGCTTTCTATAGCACACTGCTGATGTTAGCTTACTTCAGCAGCCGCCTGGCAGTAATATTGCATTGCATCAGAAAATGATGCAATCAACTCTGGATGATGTGTGCATGATGGTGTTATGCAATGCGATGCAGTATTACATAATTCTAGGCTGATTTAGGATGCTGTTGCAGTCCTACTGGATAAATTTACGTGGTGAAACATATAAAATGAATTATATGAAATATCTTCAAAACGCAAGCTAATAAAAAATTTTCAGATTATATTCATGTTCAGCACACCAAGATACTACAGATTAGGGCCTATTAAGTCAGTAATGATCTCACTGTTGACCAGTGTTATGAATGAGGATCTGAGAGGTTTATGATTTGTCAAAGTTTACACAGATTGAAGAGATTGAAGTGCAGGTAGTTTGGACTCTAGAGCCACTGCTATTAGGGTTACACTGCCAGAGAAGAAAGGATGTTCCTTGGAAGTGGGGTGAGGGAAGGTAGGTCTGGCATGTGTTGGCTGTAGCCTGAAGTCTGAGGCCAACCCAAGGACAGTGATTAAGAGCTTTCACAATCAAAGGGAACTTTGAGGGGTTTCCAGGGAACAGGATGTGGTAGGTTTTTCAGGTTAAGGGTCCCTGTGAACGTCAGCTTGAAGAAGCCATCCCTGTAACTCAGAAGCTACAAACCAAAGACTCACAGGTAACCCTATGAACTTATAAAATCTGATAGGGAACTCCCTCAGTGAGCTCCAAAAAGCATATGAGTTGGAGAATATGTCCCCAGACAGGTCATAGACCAACATGCTGGTCTGGCTTGTAGTCCTCTTTGGAGGAGAGATGATGTTTGGGGTCTTCACCTTGGAATGACATCTGGGCGTTCTCAAGGTCCCTGAATTTGCTGACTCACCAGGTTACTTGAATAAGGCCTGGGAGCTTCCCTTTACCCTGAGATTCAAGTCAGTACCTCCCTTCTCTCTGATCTTGCTGTCAATCATCAAAGGGCCCAGGTGAATTATAGAACCTGGCTTGGCACAGACCTCATCCTCCTGACTCAATTATGACCTTTCTATAGCAACACTCAATACAAGACCATTCTGAAAGTTACCAGGCCTAACTACAAAGTTTAGGTTGAAGGTGCTTGCCCCAAATCTGTTGACACCAGGGGCTCTGATCCTTCCTGATGTTTGCATAAACTCTCCTGATTCAGTCTCAGTTCTGGGAACTGAATTGTATTCTACTGTTCTGCTCTGGGGTCTTTGCACTGTTCTCTCTGTCTGAAACTTGTGCTGTTCTCTGTCTGAAATGCTTTCCCTCCATCTTCATATGGCTGACTCCTTCTCATTTAGTCTCATTAAAATACATAACTTCCATAATGAAACTCAGGGATTAGGGAAAATAGAGTCATGCCTTTTTGAAGTGAGGAATGAAGTTGGTTTCTTTCACGCCCATTAAGCAATCACAGACGACTCTATTACAATCCAAAACTCATGACTAACACGAGACTCAAGATGAGGGAAAAAAAAAAGATTAAGAGGCAGAGAAGCAATCTTCACAAACAGAGCCAGCCTGCAGAAGAAGGACTATCCCATTTGGGCAGGTAAGAACAATGCCTCTCACCCATAGTTCCATCCTTTCAAAATGGGGTTTTGGAGATTCTGCTGCATTCTTTCACCCTCCCCCAGTGCCTCCCTGATGCTTGCCTGTTAGCAGAATTGTAATTCTCTAACTTCTGAGGATTCACAAAGTGTCCTCCAAGATCCTCTCTCTAGACAAGAAGCAAAGCAGAGATGACAAGTGATTATTCAGGCTGGCAATCCGCTTATGAGCTGCAGTGTCTTCAGTTCTCTTGGTTTGGGTGGACCGATCGGCATTTGATGTCCCTCTGTAGTTTTCCAAGGCTCTACGCTAGAAGCATAGATTTACAAAAACAACTTAATGCCCAGTTAGTTGTTCTGTGTCTGGAATTTGGAACACAGAAATTCAACAGTACATTATTTACCTGAGATGATCAGTGAGTTCAAGGGCAATTTCTTTTTCACAAGTGGGAAGGGCAAATTACACATGAAATGTCCCAGTGGAAACTGTTGATACCATGAAGACCCTACGTTGCTCCCAGCTGTTTTAAATGGTATTCATTAATACAACTCTTTAGGGATCGGACCTTTTAGATTGTAAGAACAGTAAGAGGGAAAAAGAGAAATGCAGAATAATAAGAAGAGACACTTCAAACAAAAATTTTTATATGTACTCTCAACTTAAGATCCACATGATGTTTTTATTCCTCTGTTGGTTTTTAATGAGCACACTTTCATCATAACCATTGCAGTTCATGAGCTTTTTGGTATATATCCTAGTCATGAGATTTGAATGAGGGAGAATAGAAATTGATTTTTATGGAAGGGAAAACAAATTGTTAGACAAAGTCAGGTCAGTGGATTTCTTCAGGTTATTTGGAGTGGGGGGGAACGTGGACAAGCCCAGGAACCTGAATGGGGTAGTTTCCTTTGTAGATTTAGAGGCTGCTGTGTTTGGCCACAAACACACATTAGTCATCAACAGTCTTCTATTTATCTCAGGATTGATATCAAATAATACTCTAGTGAAAAATAACTCCCGTTATTATTTACAGTCTTGGACCAAGGAAGGTAAGGAATGAATAAAAATGCTTTTTGTTTGTTTCTCTATAAGCTTATGGTGTGGAGTCAAATTGAAGGCAAATGAAGAGCACTTCCCTCCCAACGATAACTTAATTTGAAAGTATTTTGCTTTTGTTTGTATATTCTTTTTTGAACCTAATTTTCAGTTTGCGAAAGGGGTGGGAAAACTAAGCCCTTTCCAAAGTCTTTGATAGCAGTGAAAGAAGCAGGTACAAATCCTATCCCAGAGAGAAACCAGAGGGTCAGCTGTGGCTACTCATCACCAAGTGAGTATGTGTTTGTGAGTCTTCATGAGATGATGAGGAAGGATGCTCTGGATATTTAAAATGATACCTGTGTGCCCTACTCTTAGGTGTCCTACGGCCTGACCCCACAAGATGCCAAGAGATGAGGTGCACTTTGCCTATAGTTATACCAAGAAGGGGTACGGCCATTCCTACATCACAGCTGAAGAGTAAGTTCAAAACCAGACCCCGGGTGGTTTCCAACTTCCCATTTGCTGACACGGCCTATTGATTTCCACCAGTACATACCTGTCCATAGATTTCTCTAGTGTTCATGAGCAAAAACCAGAGAGTAAAAACCATGGCACTAAGGTGTGGAGTCCCTTTGGTCCTATGAGCAGCTCATGCAAACTTCTCTGAGGCCAAACAGGCAAGGAGATGAGAATGGCAAAAAGTCACTTACATCTTACTATTTTTTGTCTGCATTCTTGGCTATAGGCTATTCTTCTGCTATAGGTTATCAAATGGAAAAATACTTTTCTGAGAGCAAGATAAATCTTTCCTCAAGTTTTGTTCTGTTAACTTACTCAAGCTCCTGGAGGTGATTTACAAATAGAACAAGGCAAGTTGCCAAAGAGAATGAAGGGTAGGTGCAAGTCTGCTTGTACACTGACTGCAGGAGATGATGGTCACAAGTTTTGTGTCATTACTTTATCCTAAGGAGAGAGATTTGGTATTATGAATGAATTAAAAATAAGTACTTACATGATTGAGTATGTCAAAGTGCTACTGGACCAAATGTATTGTCAGTTTTGAACAATCTTTCAATGCAGTGGGAGAATTAGGTAGAGTATAATTTTAGCAGATGTAAGTGCTGTGATGGGAACATAGGTTTCAGGGACACACTAGGCATATGTTGGAATGGGCAAGGGTGTGGCAGTGGAAGGGGGGCCACCCTTTGATTGGAGACTCCAATCAGACAAAGAACCAGGTTTTAATGTGCACTTGCTCTGAAGTGGTCTGCCAGAAGATTCTCAATATAACATGAAATTGGCTTTCCAGAGTTATTTCAGTGACTGCAATATTTATCTTAGTATTTCCAACAGAACTTTAACAGCTTCTTAACATTACATGAAAATGACTTTCCACACAGTTATTTGAAATAACGCAACGTTTATATTAGTTTTGCCAGTAGAACCCTAACAGAAGATTATTCAGATTTCATGAGAATAGCTTTCCTCACAAAATTATTTGAAAGACACAATTTTCTGAAAACCTGCTCTCTCTTTGGAAATAACTGTAGAAAAACCTTTAGTAGAGTAAAGTCACAGGGGTAAGGAAGATATTGAACCCATCAAAGGCACCAAGAAAGAAATCAGGCTGGAAGCATGTCCCCTGAAGACCTTAGTGGAATTCTCTAAAACCCCTGCAAGGTCAACTGGGAACAGAGAGGAGATATCTGACAAAACATCCTAGACCAAACCTATACTCTTTGGGATGGTACTTTGCTAGGTACTAAGAAGGATATTGTTTCAACTTCTGTAATATGACTCGTCAGACTCTATTTCTGTGAAGTCCGTAGAGAGAGGTTCTCTCAGAGGACATAAGTCACCTGGGCATCTTGTGAAAATGCAGTTTCCCTGGCACTGTGACCCAAGAGGCTGATTCAGTAGGTCTGGGTTGGGGGAGCAGGATCTGTACTTTAATGTGCATGTCAAGTGGTAATTCGGCAAAATGCTGAGGAACCCTGACCAGCTGGGTGGTGGGTTCTTTTGGTTGTTTGGCATTTTTGGCCCTCAGTCAGTCATTCGGTGTGTGTGTGAGTGCAACATGACTGTGGGTAAAGAGGTGGAACAGAGCTCTGCTTGTGTGAAGATGTCCAAGGGGATGACCACAGACCTGATGGGAAGAATTAGAGTGCAAGCATGCTGGGAATTGAATCAGCTGCTTTTAGTCATGAGAGTTCACTGAATGCTACTTGTGCCAACTTCCTTTCAAAAAAAGGTGATATGGCAGGAAAGGCAATGGACCTGGGAGATGGGAGGCCTGGGTGTGACAGAATTCTAGCACTGAATATCTTGGGGATAGTTGCTGTGAATGATAGTTCTGCCACTTACCAGTTGTGCAATCCTGGGTATTTTACCATTGTAAAGTCTTGGGAATGTCAGATATAAGATGGGCATCAAAAAACTATGTAAGAGGGCCTCCCTGGTGGCTCAGGGGTTAAGTCTCATTAGCAAGCTATCTCCAGCCACTGCAGCCTGAGTTTGATCCCTGGCCATGGAGCTAACCCACATATGGCACAGCAGACTGCTCCTGTCTTGTCTGCTGCTCCTCTCAGCAGTGTATTTCACTAGATCTGTCTGTTCTGCTCCCAACTCTGTCTCTGGTGAATCCTCTCACCCTCCCGCACCTCTGGCCTACACCCCAGTTCTTGTATGCATAAGTAAATAAAAATAAGTCTTTTTTAAAAATGATGTAAGAAAATAAATTTTTAAAAAATTAAATAAAATAAAACGTACTTTATACCTACCTCAGAAGATAGTTGTGAAGATGAAATAAAAGCCTATATTTGGGGTGCCTGGCACAAATAGATGCTCAGTGAATGGCAGAGTAGCCACTAGGCTGGTGGTAATACTGATGAATCTTGGCATGTCTCAGCTTCATGTTCGATGAAGTGAGCAGATTGACCTGCATAATGAGGTCAGAGTTTCCATCCTGTGCTGTCATCCTGTGGTTCTCTCTAATCCTGTTTGGATAAGGACAGGTTAGGGTTGATGTCTTGGCAGCCTTGAGATCAAGGTGGTCTGGAAGTGGTTTTAGGTAAAGGTCTCTCTTAGGAGAATGTGCAATTAGACCTTACTTCACCTGTAGTTGCTTAATATCCATACAGATCACTCAGTTCTGCAAAGCCTTCTTTAGCAAGTTCATTACTCTCCACTTTGCTCATGCTGTGAAGTGAAAAATAAGGTAGATGTTAGCTAATTGATAGCTTATGCATGGAAAGCACAACCCCAGGCTCAATTCCAGGGATTTTGTGGTCATTGATGCTGGCTTCCTATGGGCCACTGGACACAGGACCTAAGAGGCTGGCTTAGATGCCCATATTGAATCCTGATGCTGAGAAACAGGTCCTTCTTAGTAAGTGATGTCACGGCTTTGCTCTAGCTTTAGTTCAGACACTTCTCCCCAGGGCTGAGTCTTCATATTATTTTTCAGTAATCTATGTCTGACCAGTCTGGAGGTCCTTATTGCTTTTAGTAATCCATGCCTGGTCAGCTGGAAAGTGCTTAATATCTACAGTGCCTTCATCCAAATGTCTCTGATTTGGATGCCAGGCTGGAGAGAGTAGGCCTCTTATCTCAGCATCCCCAGGGCTCTATTCCAATTCCATTCTGAGATGCCACAGGATACTCAGGTGAGACCAGAGTAAGCAGCAAGCACTGACCCATCTGGTCCAGTCCTTGGTGACCCTGCACTATGTTCCTAGAGTAAACAGAGACAACACAGGAATTTGCCTAGCTAAACATAAACATGGAGACCCATGTCCCACCAGCTGGACTGGGCTATGGAATTCCTGGGCAACTGTGATTATGCCAGGGGCCTCTGTATCCCAGGAGTCCTTCTGTCATCTTTTCAGTCAGAATATGCCAGCTCCAAGCCCTCAGATCCATGTTCTCCCTTCTCTTCATTACCTTCTCTCTATACTCAACTAAAACCTACTCTGTGGAAAGTTGCCAATCCTCTCATTCTCACTAGTTTCAATGATCCACAAGAGGTTAAAGTAACAGAATTAAGCTATTAGCCTGAAGGAATGAATTTTTAATGATTGTATTTCAACTCTTCAGTTTCTATTACAAATGCAAAAAAAAAAAGGTGATTTGGGGTATTAACCTTATGTTGAAAATCCATATACTTGTAAATAGTTAAAGACAGGAATGGTGTATTCATTTATAGAGACCGGTGTTACAGGGAAGAGTGAGAGCAGGATTAGAGAGAGGAGATAGACATAGAGTGAAGGGAGAAGTTGGGGCAGAGAGGGCACAACTCAAGTCCATATTCTAGCTCTTTCTTGTGCTCCTTCTGTTTGACCATCAGGAAAAGGCACTCAACCTCTGCATGACTTTCCTTGTCTGTGAATGGAAATGATAAATGGTGCCTACCTTCCAGGGTTTTTGTGAGAATTAACCAACATAAGTAGAATAGTTAGTATGGCACTCAGCTTACAGATCATGTTAGTGCCAATTTCCATTTCAATTTTGTGATCTAAAAGTTGGGGGAAAAACTTTAAACTAGCCCTGAGGAAAAGATAATTCAGCTCCAATAAATACATTATCCACATAAGGATCAGTTTATACTGCACCTCTTGCTTCTGGAACTTGGTTGCTTGAGCAAGGCCAGTTGGCACACACCAAAGAGGCTCCCAGAGAAGGTCCTGTCCCTAGATATAGAGAAGGTCCCTAGATATAGAGAAGGTCCTGTCCCTAGATATAGGTGCCTGCTGGTGCCTGATGTGGTGTTGGATGAGAAATGACTAGGGTTCTGAAAGTGCTACTTTGGACTGACAAAGCCCAGAAAAGACTGGTGTACATTTTATGAAAATCTGGAACAAGGTCTTGTGCCAAGATGAATTTGTTTATCTCTTGGGTCAGAGCTGCAGGGATTGGCATCCTGACAGTGATCCTGGGAATTTTACTGCTCATTGGCTGCTGGTATTGTAGAAGACGAAGTGGATACCGAACTTTGAAGGTTGGTATAGTTCCCAGTGCTGGGACCCCTGTAAATTCAGGGTCCTCTTTCCCCTTCTTTCTCTGAATTTCTAGGGAGGAGGGGATCATCTTCACAATCACTTCGGGCTCTGATCCTGCTGCTGCTGAATCTTTCATTGTACTTTTGCAGCTCTCCCTTTGTTTCTAGCCAGATACAATTGCCAACTAGGAACTTGGCCTGTTGGGTTCCACTCACAGCAAACTTGATTACATGGCTATTGTGTATAGCTGAGCACTAATAGTTTGTGGGACGTAGAGCTATGTTTTGTGCTCCTCCACAAAGCAAACAGGAGCATATTAGACACTCAAGTTCTTAGAATCCTTATGGGAAGTCTCACTGTTTTGTTCTCCAAGTAGCAGCCTGCTCCTCTCACCTGTCTCTTCACACCTTTCCTCCCAGGTTGCCTGGAATCCCGAGATCTTCTAAGTCTGTTAGACCAAACAATCCAGGAGAGCCATGACCCTTCCTGCCATCAGTGTAATGAGACAGAACCATGTCTAAATTCCCCGGCTCCCTTAGAGTCTAAAAATGCCTTCATTTATTTTTAAAATTAGTACTAAAATCTTGTTTTGAAACTTTCCTATCTCCTAAAAAGCCTGGTTGAGAATTAGCAGTCTAAGATATTTAGACAAAATTATGCGGTAAGTACTGAATTTAATTTCATAATTATCTCCCTGTCTGTTTGATGATTGTATTTTCACTTTAAAGCAAAAAAAAAAAAAAAAAACCCATAAAGGGTTTCAAGTTTCTGACTTACTCTACCTTTAGCAACCTTAATTAAACTTTAAAATGTCTACTTTCCCACTTTAAATTACTAGAGAATGGTAGTAAGGTTGGTTGGAAATAAGATCTCCTAAAATTTCTCTTTTGGCTAGCAATTCCCCTTATCCCTGAAAATAATATGTTTTGAAAGGAAATATGTCAGTGATAAAATACTCCATTTTGGTATATGTCTTTCATATGCAAACTGCTGTGGTCCTTAGTCACGGAGGGCATCACCTCCTAAACCTATGCAAAGTACCAAACCTCCCATTAATTTAGTCTTAGATTGATTTGTCATTATCATTACAAAATGACTTGGAAGCTCATAACTACCACCACTGCATTTTTATCACAATATGTGCATATACAGTGTTTAAGATATTTAGCTGTTATTTATGGAAAAGGCAGCATTTCTTGCTGTCAAGTGACTCATGCTTGTCCTCGTTGTGATAGCAGTTCCTGCCTCACTATCTCTGATCTACTCCACTTGCATCATTCTCTGAGGTCTACTTTTTAGATTCCCTCTTTTTCTCCTTCCCTTCAAAAACATTTGCTGACTAATGAGTGTCAGGCACTGTGCTAGGATCCTTTAGTTAACCTTTAGTTAATTCCCACAACAAATCTGAAAGGTAGGTGTTATCTTCATATTGTAGATGCAGAAACTGGAAGTGGCAGAACTATGATGAAAACCCTTTCTAAAATTTCAGCTTCCATCTCTTTTTCTCTAATGGGTTCAATTATTTCTTCGCAATCACTGAATCATCATGAATTCCTTTTCAGGATAAAGGCTTTCCTGATGGTACTCAAAGTACCTTAACAGGAAGATGTCCATGTGAGGGGGCTGGTCACCAGGACAGCAAACTACCTTTTCAAGAGGACAACTGTGAACCTATGGTAGGTTGAGTGTTTTCATGTATGACTGCTTTGAACTCAAATGATTCAATTATTGCCATTTAAAAAGCGAGGAAAATGTTAATGGACTTAATGCTACTGAGCTATACACCTGAAAATGGTTAAAATGGTAAATTTTGTTATGCATATTTTACCACAATAAAAATATAAACAAAAAAGAAATGGAAAGTACAGAGAATTTCTTAAACTGTGTCCTCTCATAACCAGATTTTCCAGGGTCAATAATGAGAGCCCTACATGTAAGAGCCAAAGGAAGAAATTGGACCCACCCACTCCAGCCTGGAATTCAGACAGGACAGGCTTTAACGCCTCACTTCCCCCTACACAAATCCAGGGACACTTAAAGGGTCCTTTGTACCCACCTGCAGGAAACTGGGGAGCTGATATTTTTAAAATTGGAAAGTGCTGGTATAGATAGAGAATATTGCAATTATTGAGAGCACTGACTCGAGAGCAATATTACTGTATTTGATTTTTAGCTCCACAACTGACTGTGTGGCCTTGGGCAAATGTCTTCCTTGTGCCTCAGTTTCCTGCCCTGTAACATGAAAACAATGAAAATACTCTTAGAACTGTTGCAAACATTAAATGAAGAGCACATTCGTGTTCTGTTGATAGTGACAATGGTCCTTAGATAACAGCTGCAAGAATCTTTGTACTAAAGGTGCAATGCACATTAGTGTCTGTAAATAGGACTTGGGACTTCTACTGACATGATATTCTAGGTATAAACAATCTTAATATTTGGGGAAGCCCCTTAGTATTATTTTTTTTCTAGTCTTCCCAACAATGTTCCAATATCGCACCAGTGAAATTTCACAATGACTACTTCTTGGGTGGAAATTAGATGTGGACACATTCAAGTTTTAGTCCAGAACAAAAATATATATATGATATTGTTTTGACTTAATCTTTCCCGGAAACATGTATTATAGTCAAGTTCATACTCTCTCTTTCTCATTCTTTCAGATTCCCAATGCTCCACCTGCTTATGAGAAAGTCTCTGCAGAACAGTCACCACCACCACCTTATTCACTGTGAGAGCCAGCAAGGCCTCTGAGAATGCTGAAAAGATTTCCTCACATTGTTGCTTGAATTTAATTTGGACTTCTAATCATTCACTTCAGATGCTGTACATTATCTCTAGTAATAAATCTGCTATTACATTCTTAGTAGAGCAACTAAAAATACTAATCAAGTGAGGAATGATGAGGAATAGTAAAATAAAAAACTATCAATAAATGCTGTAATGCATGATAGTACCTGTGCCTATAGAAATATTAATAAACCTCTGATGTTATTTTCCTCCTCTACCCACACCACCATTTTTTATATTCCTTGTTCCTTTCTTCTCTCCCCTTAACCACAGAGCCCTCACTGAGGATATCCATTTTTGAGAAAACATTACATACATTATCAAATTGTTCATAAATCTCTAGTATTTGTTTTTAATCATTCTGACTTGCTTTATTACACATTATTCTTTCGAACTCCCTCCATTTTGTTGTAAATGGCAGCATTTCATCCCTTCTTATGGCCAAAGATTATTCCATAGTTTGGATGTGTTATATCTTTTTAATCCAACAATCCATCAATGAACATTTAGGCTGTTTCTAAGTTCTAACTATTGATACTATAAAGCTGCTATGAACATTATATAACATGTTTTGTGGTGTGTGTGTGTCAGGGGGGGTGTTTCATATTCTGTGGAGATATGCCCAAGAGTGGGATTGCTGGGTCACATAGTATTTCCATTTTAATTTTTCAAGGAAATCCAGATTGCTTTCCATAATCGTTGCACCAGGTAACTTTCCCAGTAGTGTAACAGGCTTCCTCTTTCTCTGCATCCTCTCCAGCCCTTGTTTTGGAGGTTTCTTTTATATGTGCCCTTCTCAGGGGTGTGAGATGGCACCTCATTGCAGTTTTGCCTTGCATCTTCTTATTGGAAGTGATGACATTTTTTCATGTCTGTTGGTCTTGTAGATACTCTCTTTGGTGAATTGTCTGTTCATATCTGCTGCTCATTTGTTGTTTTTTATTGTTAAATTGTGTGCATTTTTTTATATATCTTGGATAGTAATCCCTTATCGTTTGTATTGTGAGAAATATTTTTCAATTCAATAGTGTCCTTTTAAACTCCTGGTATTTTCATTCACTGTATAAAAGCTTTCTGACTTGAGGTAATTCTAATTATTTTGTTTTTATTTTCCTTGCTGTAAGAGTCAAGAAACCAAAAACATCTTTATCATCTATTTTATGGAACATATTGCCACTGTTTTCTTCTATATTTTATTGTTGCAGGTGTTATATACAAATCTTTAATCCAGTCAGAATTTTTTTTGTGTATTTTCATTTTATTATGTGGTTTCCAATTTTCCTAGCTCCATTTTTATTTTATTATTTTATTTTATATTTTAAAAGATTTATTTATTTATGAATAGAAGAGCTGGGGTGTAGGCCAGAGGTGTGAGGGCTGAGGGGATTCACCAGAGACAGAGTGGGGAACAGAACTGGCAGACTGACTGAAATACACTGCTGAGGGGAGCAGTGGGCCAGGCAGGAGAGGTTTGCTGTGCCATGTGGGAAGCTCCCTGGCTGGAGATTGAATTCCTGCTACTATGGCTGTGGATTGTGTCATAAGCTGAGATTTAACCCCTTGTGCCACCAGGGAGGTCCCCTAGCTCCATTTTTAAAGAGATTATCTTTCCCCATCTTATGGTCATAGCTGTTTTATCATAGATTGTATGCTGATGTGTATGTGGATTTATTTATGGGCTTTTGATTCCATTCCTTTGATCCATATATCTATTTTAATGCCAATTCCATATTAGTTGTAGTACTGTTGCTTTATAGTAACGTTTGAAATTGGGTAACATAATGTCTCCATTTCTCTCCTTTTTTCTTAGGGTTACTTTTACAATTTGAGCTTTTTGTAGTTCTATATAAATTTCAGTATTTTTTTTCTTTGAAAAATATTGTTGGTATTTTAATGGAGCTTGTATTAAATTTATATATTATTTCTGGCAGGGTAGCCATTTTGATTTTATTGATTCTCCCCAACCATGAGATGTCCTTTCAAATCCTTATGTTGTTATGTAAGTCTTTTCACAATGTTTTATAGTTCTCATTGTATATAGGTCTTTTACCTCCTTACTTAGGTTTTACCTCCTTAGGTAAATTCTGAGAATTTTAATTTTGTCTGAAGCAATTATAAATGGAGTTATTTAAAATTTTTCTTTTGCTTCTTGTTCATTGTATATAAAGGAACTATGGATTTTTGTGCATTGATTTTTTTAAAAGATTTATTTATTTATGCATACAAGCTGGGGTATAGGCCAGAGGCGTTGGGGCTGCGAGAGGGTTCACCAGGGACACCAGTGGGGAGAAGCACAGGCAGATCAACAGAAATAGGGAGCAGAGGGAGAGGCAGGAGAGGTCTGCTGTGCTATGTGGGAATCCCCCAGAAGGGCATTGAACTTGCATCACCGCTGCCGACAGCTCCACAGCGCAGCGCTTAACCGCTGTGCCACCAGAGAGGCCCTGCATTGATTTTTTAACCTACCACTATGCTGTATTTGTTTCTAATAATTTTTTATGAAGTCTTTAGGTTTTTCTATATATATCATATCACTTGTGAAGTGTAATAGTTCTACTTCTTTTCCTACTTAGATTCCATTTCTTGTTTCCGTCTGATATCTCTGACCAAAACCTCTAATACAAAGTTAAATAGAAGTGGTGACAATGAGCATCCTTGTCTTGTTCCTGATTTTAAGGGGAAAGCTTTCTGTTTTTCACCATTGAGTATATCCTGGCTGTTAGTTAGTGACATATGGTATTTATTATATTGAAGTAGGTTCCTTCGATTCCCATCTTGCTTAAAGTTTTATCATAAATGGGTGCTGAGTCTTATGAAATGCTTTCTCTGCATCCATTGATATTTTGTCTTTACTGTGGTTGACATATTACACTGATTTATGTATATTAAACCACTGTTGCATCCCTGGGATAATTCCCACTTGACCATGACATATAATCATTGTGGGATACTGTTGAATTCAATTTGCTAGTATTTTATTGATGATTTTTTAAAAGATTTATTTTTAATTTATTTATGCATACAAGAACTGGGGTGTAGGCCAGAGGTGCGGGGAGGGAGTCTGTGTGAGAGGATTCACCAGAGACAAAGCAGGGAGCAGAACAGGCAGATCTACTGAAATACACCGCTAAGGGGAGCAACGGGTGAGACAGGAGAGGTGTGCTTTGCCACGTGGGTTAGCTCCCTGTCCAGGGATCTAACTCATGCAGTGACTGGTGATAGCATGATAGTGCTGAGAATTTAACCCCTGCACCATCAGGGAGGCCCTAATTAAAGATTTTTGCATTAATGTTCATTAGTGATATTGGTCTATAATTTTCTTGTGCTGTCTTTATTTGGTTTCAATATTAGGATAATGTTGGCATCATAAAACGTATTAGCGAGTGTTCCCTCTTTTATTTTAAAAAATATTAGAGTAAGCTGGCTATTAGTTTTTAAGATCTGAAAAAATTCATTTGTAAAATCGTGTTTTCAAAAGATTTTTTAATTACTGTTTCAATTTTCTCACTTGTAATTGGTTTGTGTGGCTGGTCTGTTTCTTCCTGGTTTGTCTTGGTAGACTATACTGATTTAGAAATTTGTGCATTTCTTCGGGGTTATTGAATTTGTTGCCATAGAATCTGTTATAATCCTTTGTATTTCTGATGATTTCTCCTCTTTAATTTGTAATTGTGTTTCTGCTCTTCTTTTCTTTGTTAGCCTAAGTAGAGGTTTGTGTATTTTGTCTTCTCAAGAATCAACTGTTTGTTTTCTGACTTTTTGTAGTGTTTTTGATTTCTATTTCATTTATTTTGCTCTTATATTTACTATTTCTTTCCTTCTACTGAATTTAGGCTTTTTTTCTCTTTTTCAAGTTGCTTTAGGTGTAGTATTAGATTGGGTTTTTTTTTTTTTTGAGTTAGTATCCAGTTTTTTTCTTCCTTTTCAGACTTTTTAAAATTGTTATTTATATCTTTTACATTGTATATTCCCCTTGCATAGCCCACCACCCATTTACCCACGACCCATCACCATAGTAGGTTGTGATTTTTATTGTGGATCTGTACTGCAATTGTTTTCCCACTTAAGACTACTTTTGTTGCATTCCATAGATCCAGGTAGCTTGTATCATCATTTTTGATCATCTCGAGGCATTAAAATTTTTTTCTGCTTTAATTTCTCCTTTTGTTCAGCAGCTATTAAGCAGCAAATATTGTTTAGTTTCCAAACTAAACAATATAGTGGATTTTCTTATAGTGGATTTCTAATTTTATGGCATTATCGTACCTAGAGTAGTAGGTATAATAATTTCAATCTTTGAAGTTTTATCACCAGTTGACTGGTATCCCAATATATGGTCTATTCTTGAAAATGTTCCATGTACAGTCGAAAAAAAATGTGCATGCAGTGATTTTTGGGTGGAGTGTTCTGTAAATAACTGTTAGACCTACTTGGCCTAGCTCTTCATTTAAGGCTATTATTTCCTTATTTATTCTTGGTCTTGTTGATCTGTTCATTGTTGTAAGTGGGTATTAAAATTTCCCAGTAGTATTATGTTGTCAGTATTTCTCTTTAGTTCTGTTATTGCCTTATATATCTTGGTTTTTGGGTAAATATTTATGAGTATCGTTTCTTCTTGTATTAGGTCTTTAATCATAATATTTTGTCAGCCTCTATTTCTTACTTTTTTAAATTAGAAAACTATCTTATCTCATAAAAGTATAGTGGTTCCTAGTTTTTTTTTTTAATTTTTTGGTTGTCATTTGCTTGAATAACCATCTTCTAGTGCTTAGCTCTAAATCTGTGCTTATGTCTGTTAGTAAGCTGGGTTTCTTGTAAATATTGAATAGTAGAAGGTTTGCCTTTGTTTCAAAATCCATTTACCCGCTACATCTTTTTTTTAATATATATATTTTTATTGTTATTTATGTCTTTTACATTTTGTATTCCCCTTGGGTAGCCCACCACCAATTCACCCGTGATCCATCTCCATGGTCCCTTGTGTTCTTTTCTATTCCATTTTGTGCCCTTACCCTCCCCTCCCCCCCACCCCAGTGTCTCTCTCCTATTTGGTTTCGTTATAGTCCTGTTATAAGTGAAACCATTCGATATTTTTCTTTTTCTTTCTGGCTTATTTAACTGAGTATGATCCCCTCTAATTCGATCCATGTTGCTACAAATTGCATGTGTTTATGTTCTTTGAATGCTGAATAGTATTCCATTGTGTATATGTACCACATCTTCTTGATCCAATCATCTATTTTTGGACATCTGGGTTGCTTCCATACCTTTGCTATTGTGAACAGTACCCACTACATCTTTTTGACTGGTGAGTTCAGGTCATTTACATTTAAAGTAATTATTGAGACATAAGTGTTTTTTGCCACTTTATGTTTTGTTGCTTTTTTATTTTTGAGGCCTTCCTTTTATGCTGTATTTAGTTTCCATTTCTATTGTCTTATATGTTACTTCTATTAATTTTTGAGAACTCTGCTGATGTTAGCATATGATGGAATATATATGTAACCTGTGCATGATCTGACCTCTGACTTGCTCTCATGGGTGACCTTGTCCTCCTCTCCCTCCTCCATGTTAAATGATTTAGGGTCTTTTTTTTTTTTTAAGTTGGGGTGGGGTGGGTTAGAGGATTCATCAGAAAGAGTAGGGAGAAGGACTGGTGGATTTACTGAAATACACTGTTAAGGAGAGCAGGGGGAAAAACAGGAGAGGTCTGCTGCACCATGTGGGTTAGCTCCCTGACTAGGGATGGAACCCAGGCCTCAGTGGTGATAGCGTGGAGACTCAACCCCTGTGCCACCAGGGAGGTGATTTAGGGCCTTTGCCTCTATATTAATTGTTCTGCTGCTTTATAATAACCCCTTTAAGATTTTCTTTACATACAGCTTGGTGTTGATAAATTTTTAGTTTTGTTTTACAGTGAAGGTCCTTACTCTTCCTTCTGCTTTGAATGTTAATCTTGCAGGGTAAAAGGTTCTGGGCTGGAAGACTTTTTAAGTACTTTAAATATCTCCTGCCAATTCCTTGTGCTTGTAATGTTTCTACTGAAAAGTTTGTTCAAAGTTTGGTGAGTTCTTGAAGGTTGCTCTTTTTTCTCTTGATGTTTTTAGCATTCTGTCCATGACTTTGGCTTTCAATAGCTTTATTATGATGTGTCTTAGTGTATATGTGTATTTTTTTTGTCTGGAATTTCTGGGTTTCTGGTTAGTTTCAAAATTGAAATGGTTTTCAGTAATTACTTATTTAAATTCATTTTCTATGCCCTTTACTTTCTCTTTTCCTTCTGAGAACCCCAAGTTATGAATGTTATTTGTTATACCAAAAGGTGCTATTTTCATTTTCAAAAATTTTTTTTCTATGTTCTACAATATTATGCATTTGAGTTCATTGAGTTTCTCCATTGCTTCTGTTTTCTGTTGTTTTGGTCCTTGATTGTAATTTATTTTGGTGATAATGTTTCTTAGCTCTGTTACTTCTAATTGTTTGCTGCCTCATGTTTTCTTCTGTTCCTGTTTTTTAATCAGTGTTTTTTTTTTTTTTAGATCAATGAACATTGTCATGTTGCCTTGAACTCTGCTTTAGGCATAGTCTGTCATTTTACTGGATTTAAACTCCTCTCAGGGGTGTTTTTTATTGCTCCAGCACTTGTGGTGTGTTCTTTTGTCTCTTTTTTAGATTTTATGGGCTGTAATAGACTTTTAGACTGTTGTCTTTGCATTTTAATTACTATTACAGTAATCAGAGAACTGTTACATGTGAGGCTAAGTATGAAAGAGGACCAGGGCAAGAGGGCAGCAAAGGTCACTTCCAGTGAGCACCAGGGATTCAAGCTTCCCACTGTGTTCGGATACCAGAGTTGTATGGAGGGGATCCAGAATGATTCCCTCTTTTAGACCGCCTTTGTTGTTAGTGTCCCTTCTATTCTTGTGTCCATATTCCACCATGAATTCAAGGAGACTAGATGCAATGTTGGGCGTTGATTATAGTTGATATGTGGTCATAAGCTGGGAGTTCTCCATTTCCAGCATAGAGCCTTATCCTGGGGTGTGTGCTCCTGCTATTGACAGGCACTTAAAACTCTAGTTTATGCAGTGTTTGCTGTTTTGGTTGTAGTCCTGGGGTAGGGAGGGCAGATATTTTGAATAGCTCAGCCTTGACTTCAAATGGTAGCCTTTTTAAGGTGACAACCTGTTTCTGATTCAGGCTCCAGCTGTTCTATATTGGGAGTCTCAGGTTCAAGCCAGTAATCCTTGCTCTGCTTCCCATCCTTCCACTTCTACAACAGTGTGCCCTCTGTCCTGGGTGCCATCTCTGGGGTCCCCTTTATCCAGTGCATGCCAGATTTCAGGCATCCTAATATTGACATTTACCCTTGAGTCAGCAACTGTAGGGTGTTCTGCACAGCAGGTGCCCCTTCCTCTTATGGGGTGTACTGTCTGCCCTGGTCACCATAAACACAGTTCTCTTAAAGATTTTCCTACCCCTTTCTGCCAGACCTTTTCTCCTAGTGAGCCTTGGATTTTTTTTTTTTTCCCCCTTTCAGGAGTTTTGGCTTTGTTCTACTGCAATCTAGCTGTGAATATATGGAGGAGACACACCTGGCATCTTTACTGACACTACCTGGCAAGACCTCCTCTATGATGTTATTTTCTGAAGGCAAGGATTCAAGGGGCTGCCCCTGGGACTATCCAGTTTATTTTTAGTTGAAATCTAGCTCATAATTAACAAACTACTATTCTGATTTTTGAAGAACCACCTACTACTGACCAACTTGAATTCTAACAATTCTTGGAGGTGAGTCTGTGATACAGAGTGCTCATGAAGAATCCCTTTACAGGTTTAAACTCAACATTTCATATCTTTACATCAGGGACAAACATTTAAATCAAAAAAGACCATTTACATATATACCAAATCTGTTTATAAGACAGGTAAGACAACTTAGTATATATCTTCATGAATTTTTAATAAAACAATCTAAGAACCTCACCAAAAATAAAATCCTAAAACACACCAAAAACATAACCCCAACTACACCTACTAGTATTTTTATTAGTTTAGGACTAAATTCAGATTTAGGAGAGGTAATAGTGCTCATGTTATTCATTGCTGTTCCATTTTTCTAGTCATTTTAATCTAAAGTTTCTCTTTTTCGCGCTTCTTTTGTACCACTTCTACCAAATAACACTGTATTTGTTTACCAAATAAGGTCTTTATACCATTGGTTTGACTCATTAGTAAAGACCTAGTATCTCTATTCAAGTGACTGATAACAGCTACTATTTAATATTTACTATGTGGCAATTATTGGGCTAAGTGTTTTACACAAATACTCTCATCTAATGCTCACAAAAATTTTGCAAGGTAATTTTAATTGCCCTCATTATTTCATGTCATTGTCAATACCTTTGCTTCGAAAACTTTAGGAGCTATTATGTAGCTAAAAAACTCCAACTGCTTCCCAGAAAATTTTTCAGTCTGCTACCATCCAACCCAACCTATTTACTAATCATTCTCCATTGGTCCTCTTAACCCATAATCCACTAAAACTGCTGTTCCTACCTATATGCTCCTTGTGCATGCCTTTTCAAAACTTGATAGAACTGACATACACACTGTATTTGTTTTAGGTACATACCATAATCATTTGATACATGTATATGCTATGAAATGTTATAAAAATTGTTAACTTCCATCACATTACCATTTTTTGGTGGTAACATTTAAGATCTATTCTCTCATCAACTTTCAAATATACAATATTAACACCTTTGTGCTTTTTTTCTGACACCAAATCTTTGCAAGTCCGATTCTAAACAAATTTTTAGTCTCAGCACAAACGCTACCTCTTACATGAACCCTCCTCTGCGACTTCTGCTAAACTCTTAGTTCCTTATTTCTCTGACATTTACTTTTAATGTTATATTTTTAGTGTTGAGGACAGGGATGGAATCTTACTTGTTTTTTTCTACATTGTGGTTCTCAATAAATGTATACAATTAATTTATATCTCTCTGAATTTTAACTATGCTTTGAATTTGTTGATAATTACGTTGAGGATGGTGAAGATTAAAATACATTTTTGATTCTCTAGCACTTTTCACATTTGTTTCTCATTCTGATTTTGTCTCCAAGTTAAACTACAATAATCTGAAATATGCCATGCCCTTCAGTTTTCTTGTTACCCTACTAAACCTCAAGTACCATGCTGTGCATAGTAAATACTTACTGAGTAAGTAAAAATACCTGGGACTGATAAGAGCTTTATAACGAGACTTCAGAGTCAGATGATGGCAAAACAGTTTCTGGAATGACATAAGGTAAATTGTGTATCACCTCCATATTATATTTTGGATGACTAAAATAGCCATGAAGTTTCTTAACCCTTTAATATTAAAAGATTCCTAAATTAAGATCAATAATGTACTGTATCGAGTAAAGATTTATATTAGTGTACCCATTATAGCCATCACTAATCATAAAACTGTATCAATTATTAAATACACCAGTACAAATCAAGGCTTGAAATGGAAAGAGAGCTCTAAATGGACATTTATATATTATATTATTCACTTACATTTAATATTACACTTACAGATGGCTGATATATATCTATAAAATATATACAAAATTTTTCTAATCACAAAGAAAAAGTTTTTCCAAACTATATGAAATAGAGGCAAGAGAAAAGTTAGCATATTAAAAGGAGGCTTGTTACTTCAGCATATTTCCTCTTAGCATTTAATGATACAGAATACAGATATCCAAATAGCCTAATTTTATACTAAGTGTGGAAACATACCCTTCTAGTATCAGCATGCCTTTTAGGTAGCATTGTGGTGACTTTTCTTCCTTTACATGAATGCCTTAATGGATGACCTTTAAAAAATACCTAATGAAAACACTGAACACAAAGAATTGAGGAATTTGACTTTGTACTCTTTGGCCAAGATCCCAGAAATACACATGATCTACCAAGTTAGAGACAAGGAAAAAGAATTAGGATTTTTGATTACATAAACTTACTAATTTATACAAATCTCTAGTAAAAATGGGGTATTAGTTTAAAAAGTAAACTAGAACTTTAACATAAATTACCTAGATTTCTCACTTATTCAACAAATGTATATTGAATATCTACTGTGTGCCAGTTACTGGAGTGACAATGATGAATCCTTCTTTTTAAGGATGACAGGCATTAAATAACTGCATACAAATAACTTCATTACATAAGTGCTATGTTCTCCTCACTCTGTAAATCACTGCAACATCACTGAGGCAATGTAAAATGTAATGAGAACCTGTAATGAAATGTCAAGTCAAAGAAAACATCTGCAAAGACCTTAAGGTGTCCTGAATTTCTAGGTCCTAAAGAAGAATACAATGAACAAGAGGGAGAGTAGGTTGAAATGTAGCTGGAGAGGTAAGCTTAAGTTTTAGGTGGTAGGGCTTCACTCTAAAAATTCACCAAACCACAGAGTTCTGAAGGTCATATGAGGAGTTTAGATTTTAGAGTTAGAAAAGAAGTAGTGGTTAATAACTAGTTTAGTTCCTTCACTGGGAATAAAATTGGGCCATATGGACAATCTAAGAAAACAACTTATGAAATTATTTTGAGACCAAAGAGTAACAGCTTTAGGTTTTGTTTTAAAAGTTGAATAAATACCTTACATACTACCTATGTACAATGCAATGCACTTCTAACATCACTCATTTCCACCTGAAATCCAAGTTCCTTCTAAATTAGCAAGGAAAAGGAGGAATATGATAATAGAAAAGATCACAGACATCAATGGCAAAGTTACTGTCTTAGAGAAAAGGTTTCCGAGAGCCTTCAGCAAATTTCCAGGAACATCCTTACTGTTCTCTTCACCTTTGCTAATTGCTAAATTTCAGTGGAAGTCTTTAGGCTTACACATTTTTAACCACAAATTGTAAGTCCATGTGATAAGGTTTAACAGTATCATTATAAATGAAAGGTGGGTGAGTATACAGTTTTCCAAACAAGATAATGGATATAAAGTTTCAATAAGTATAAATTCTATTTTTTATTTAACATGAGGCATATTCTGAAATACCACAAAATCAAACCCTGAGAATTAGATGACCCATAAAAACTGCTTCACAATGGAATTAAGAATTGCTGTGTAATTAAAACAAAAAAGGCAAAAATCACTGTAAATTTAAAGTGTCCATATTTGCTATTCTAAACTGAAAAAAAATACATGCTCTAAAATATTATTTTTGAAAATCAGACACTATGAACCAACACCTCAGTATAAAAATAAACTTATCAGGGGTAAACTAGATATTTGGTACATGGGGCCTCTCTGCATTACCATTGCAACTCTCCATGAAACCTGAAATTTAAAAATGAAAAGCTAAAAAAAATAATACGAACAGAAGCAAAATACATTAGCCTAAAAGAAAATCACTCATTTTGGTCAAAGTACACTTTGGTGGTAGATTGGGGCTGGGATGGGGGTGGGGAAACAGTGAAATCTACGGTAAAATTTTATAATAGAATTTCCATGCAAAATTATGGAAAAAGGATTTAAAGCATCAGGTTCAAGTACTGGGTCTATCACACCCTAAAACTGGATGACCTTGGATATATCACTTACCCTTTTAAGAGTATTGTGAAAATCAAATGAGATGTGAAAGTGAAGTTTGTAAACGATAAAGCTTTGTACAAATGCTATTAATTCAAATTTCCCAGTCTTACTTTCTTTTGGTGAAGGACTTCTTTACCAAGGACTTCTTTATCTTCATTTTTATATCACATTCTTTTAGAGGAAAAAGAACACACTCTAAAAATGTTATTCAAACAAAGAGATACAGCAACTCATTTTATTACATGCAGAATCTTCTGCATTGTTGCTAACAGTTCACTGGTCCAAAATTACTAAAATACTTAAAAAACTATACATTATGTAAACAAAACATAAATAAGACAGCATAGTTCTTTGTACATATAGTTTAGTACAAGTTGTAAGGGATTTAGGGATATATACAATTTTACACCATGGACTGCATTTTCACAATGCATAAATATATATATATATATTTTACAGAAACAAAAATAAGATTTCACTAATGACACAAAATACCATATCATAGATACGCTGCAATAGTCCAAATTCAAGAAATGTGTCAATGCAAGTGTGCAAAAGGCTAGCTTACTCCAAACTAGTCAAACTTGACTTTATGTTATACAGACAGGTAAATCCTGACCATCTATTTTAAACAAACGACTTTTGAAAACATATTCATACCAATGAGTGAAATGGAACATATTTTTCCCTCCCCAAGAAAACAAAGCCTTGTTGCAAGCTAATGAAGAGATACATTAACACACACACACACACACACACACACACACAACTATGTATAGTATGTTTTCAACAGTATAATAAAACAGTTAAAACTTATGGGAATCAAAACAATGCCCCATTATTTAAAAACTGGCTCCTTTTAGTCTAAATTCAAGATGCAGCTGTGTCAGGCTTCTCTAAGCCAGATGACTGAAAAGCAGGGAAGACAGAGGCAGGATTTCGACTGGCAGATACGACAATGTGAGAGAGAGATGAAGAAAGTGAAGAAACCTTAGATGCTGGAGTATTTATGGTATTTAAGATGGCTCCTTCTGGGCTGACCAACAATTTTTTGACAGATGTGTCCAAATGAAATACCGAAGTGCTACTTGGCAGTGGAGGATTACTAGAGCAAATGGCAGAAACCAAAGATGTCTTAGCCAAAAGAGTAGCTGGAGGAGACTTAATTACAGAAGTCAGTGACACCGTTGGTGTAGGAGGTGGAACAGAATCTTTAACAGTTGTGTTTACGATTTGCGGCGTTGTATGTACTGTGGGTAGAGAATTTGCATTCCCAAGAGAGTTCACAATTTTTGTAGAGCTTCTTAGAGAATGTTTTACAGGTAGTCCACTTAAAGAATTATTTGATGCTAGTGTGATCTTCGGGGCAGGGTTATCTATTGGTGTAGGCTGAATGCCTTGAGCACTGTTAAGAACTAAGGGAGGGCCATATTTTGGGTTAGTAGATATAAGAAGAACATGGCTGCCAGCTCCAAGACCTTGCGGTGGAACAATAAACCGGGTTCCATTAATCATGATCTGAGTACCAGGTGCCAAAGGTGTACTGGTGTTGATCACTATTTTTTGCTGAATATAAGGTTCACTGAACTGACCCCCTATCACACTAGTTACATTTGATGGTGCTGTAGCAGTGTGAATGGCAGAGCCACCTGCAACAGAATTGTAACTAGGGGTTGACTTTACTAAAGCAGGAGATATTTGCTGGTTTGGCAGAGATGTAAAATTAGAAATATTAATTATTTTACCTGGACTTGGTGAGAGGGACAGCAATTCAGTCTGAGGTTTATTTGTGTTTATATTAGTTGGCACTGTAGCTGAAACCCCTGGTGACTGAAACTGGACAGAAGTCCGCGATTGTCTTTTAGTTTTAGAAAGAGATAAAGAACGTGTGGCTCCTGGTACTGTTGCCACATGTGGAACTGTGTTGATTATTTTTGGGGATACAGTCACAGGTGTAGACAAGGCAACCGTAACAGGGATTTGCAAAGCTGATGTTAAACATTTAGGAGACACTGTTGGTTGTGTAGTTGAAATCAGAACGGATGATGCAAGATGTCCTGTTTTCACAGTTGATATAGCCACAGTGTTTCCGAGATTTGATGTGCAAAGTCTATTTGACAAAATAGGCATAATTCTTGAAGAGGTATCATTTCCACTCACTAAAACAGGAGGTCGTGTCCCCACTGATGCAGAAGTTGAGGCCACTGAAAGAGAACCCAAAGATACATTTGCTCCTGTTACTGAAAACATGTTTACTGCTCTTGCTGCAGAAACCACTGATTCATTAACAGGAGTAATATTTTGACTCACAAAATCTGAGTTTACTGGAATTGAATTACCACTTGTTGGCAATGGCAAAACATAGCCCTTGGTACTTTTTTCTTCTCCTTTTGAAGTTACATTTTGTAATATGTTAATTGATGGCATAGTTGGCACACTGCCTGAAGAATTTACAATAGCTTGACCTATGTTTAGTCCAATTTTCACGTCTTTTATCTGAGACACAGTTGGTGATGAATTTATTTTTACTGGTGCTCCCACTGTAGATGGAATTAATACTATCTGGGGTTGCTCTGGAGTCTTAACATATGATTTATTTAAGGGAGGAGGAAGAGTTTGTTTTAATGATTCTGCCACAAGAGTTGGGGTTGAAGTGCCACTGGGAATAGGAGCATTAATAAACACTAGTTTCTGGGAAGAAACAGATGTTGGTGCAGGTGTCACATTAATTGTAGTTCCAGTGCCAGGAGAAAGAATAGATGGGGCTGATACTAGCATAAGTTTCTGAACTGGAGTACCACTGATTACATCTCCATTTGTTGCTGCTGTTGCTTCTGATCTTGTAACAGGATAATTTTTTGTGATATAATCTACTTGTTGCTGTTTAGGTGGAATAACATTTGCATTGGTTTGTCCAAAATTTCCTGCTGATATGCTAATTACACTTACTGAACTATTTGCTGTTGATGGTAGTAGAGTGCTAGAAGAAACAGAAGACTTTAAGGGAGAAGAGGACATGTGGGAAGTTTTATCTATTGTGTGTCCCAAACTACCACTGCAGGAAGGTTGGCCTAATGAAAGATTGAGATTTTTCCCCAAGGATGGAGTAAAGCCAGCTGGAATGGAAATAGAAGTTGGTGTTTGGCCAAAAGGTGGGAGACTAGATGTAGTAGTTGTTTCAGCTACTGGTGAAAAAGAGGAGGATGATGAAGTTGCTGATTTTGGCACTAGAAATGCCTGAAGTTGAGGAGCAAAAGTGAAAACTGAACTTGAAGATAAACTGTTGGGTGAATTTTGATCTGGATTGGTTTGTACTTTTACAACTCCGGTGTTGCCACCTCGTGTCCTAACAAGAATTGACTGTGAATCTCTTATACACACAGTTTTCAGTTCTTGCTTTGTTTCAGAAGAATCAGCAGTTTGTTGTGCAAAACAGTTGAGGGAACCACCAGGATTTGAAGCTCCACTTAGTGTTGTTGCTGATAACAGAGGCTGACCTGTTGAGGAAATGGTGGGTGAGGGAATGGGCTGGGGGAATGTGGCTGCTGAAACTGCATTTTTGACTTTTTCTGCCTCATTCTGGTTAGACTTAACTGATGGTGTCAGGAAATTACTTATGGAGGTTACAGGTGACAAAGGCTGTGGTCTAGCACTACTCACATTTGACAAAGGTGCAACTGTCTTATTGAAAACTGTATTTGGTAGTTGAGTAGAAATAGTTCCTGTTGAGTTGACAAGAACTGATGCTAAAGAAGAGTTTACATTTGATGTCTGTGGGACAGATGAACAATGCTGTTCTGTACTTTTTTGTTGAAGTAGTGGTATTTCTTTCGCAACTGCTTTTCCTTCCTTATGCTGGATCACAAAATTTTTAGGTAGAATGAGAACTTGCTGCATAACTTTTTCTCCTGTTTTAGAATCCAGCACAGGTTGCATTTGAATCTTTACGGAGCTGTTATGAAGATCTATGGGCAACCACTGACCACAGGGCATTTTGTATACCATCTGTAAAGGACCTTTTGTACTGGTATGGCAGGTCAGTGCTGGCTTTATGGGGCTTGCTTCTGAAGGAGATATAATTGGTTTTTCCACAGCAGAAGCACTCTTACTTGTGGAAGAGGGCAGTTGATTTGTTAAGGTCACTTTGTTCCCAGTATTCTTTGCAAGCAAGGCCTGAATAGGTTTGGTCCCTTTCTGGAGAGTAGATGATGGAGCTGAATCCACTGAGGCAACTGATTCTGGAAATAGTGGCTCTACATGCTTTGATTCATTTAAACTATCAATCTGCATATCACCTTCTACATTCTCAACTGCTGTCTCATTTGTGCTTAACTTTGCTTTCTTCCTTGGGGAAAGCTCTTTTTCTTTTGTGCTATCATCCAGACAGCTTGTTTGTTTGGAAGGTCTTTTAAGTGTTTTAGGCAGTGTCTTCAGTACATCTCTAGAAGGTAATTCTTTTTTCAATAACTTGCTTCTGGCCATAGGAAAATCTATTTCTGACAATTTCATATCATCTGAAAATCATAAAAAACACATAACTTATTTATATAAAACAGCAACAGAATAACAGTAAGATGAATTATAAAAAAGAACATCAATCTTTCAACTGACAAATCTATAGTGTGATTCAAAAGTTTTACACCATTTATGGAGATAAAGGTAAAGTGACCTTTGACTTGGTAATCTTAACTATTCATATATCATAACTATTTCCAAGAACAACTATTATTAATAAGAAAATCGTTGTTGGGTTAAATTCTCTAATTCTGCTATGAATACAAGTGCAAAAGGGAATTTTATTCTGTTGAAGAAATATTTAAGCCAGCAATTAAGGCTCATTAATTTTGATTTGAAAAGGAATTTAATCTGATTTAATCCTTTCCTTCTAGATAGTGAAATCTTGATACCAAAGGAAGAGATGGCTCTCCATTCCAAATATCCTTAGAGATATAAAGGATGAAAATTGTATTTTTTTTGGTGTTTAATTACTCTCTGGTGTTTTGTTTTGTTTTTTAAGATTTATTTATGCATACAAGCTGGGGTACAGGCCAGAGATGTGGGGCAGCGAGAGGGTTCACCAGAGACAGAGTGGGGAGCCGAATAGGCAGATCGACGGAAATACACTGCTGAGGGGAGCAGCTGGCAAGGCAGGAGAGGTCTGCCGTACCATGTGGGATTCTCCCCCGGTGGGCGTTGAACTCGCATCGCCCCTGGCGACAGCTCCAGTGGCGACAGTGCAGTGCTTAACTGCTGCGCCACTCAGGAAGCCCCTAATTACTCTCTGGTGTTTAATTACAGGAAAAAATACATGTTCATATATATTCAAACTGGTTTAATGATAAGTTGCTCTTTTTAATTTACCAAAGATAAGGAAAACAACAGGTTAATATTTTTCTAACCACAAAATTTTTGTATTTATCTCTTATATAACTAAAGAATGTTATTTAAGTAGACTTATAGAATAATAAAATCTGTGAGTTGAAATGAATTTACAGATTATCTAAACCAGCCTCCTTATTAGAATATGTCACCTCTGGTCTCGTTGGGCCATCAATCTTGGTCATTCCTCATTAAATAAAATCTTTACACAGTTATCCATTATGGTTTATTTGTAAATGCAAAATATTAGAAAAAAATTTGACTATTACACACACTTTCCACTTTAGACCTGGATTCTAGTATATATTATAGAAACATGGTATAGTCCATTGTCTTCCAGTTATTGTCTCTGTCACTGGTATTTCAGTATAGATTATCTTAGTTTTTATCATGCAGTGTGTCAATAAGGAAACAAATGGCACAGTCAAAATGGGATGATTTCAGAAGGTTTTACTTTTACAAAGACTATTATAAAGTTGTGGGTGGAATGTAGATTAAGCACTGGGTATAATGCAGAAATCTGGAATTAACATTGGGTCGTTCCTCCCCTCAGTACGAAGGCATAAGGAACAGTATAAAGGTAAAGACTCAAATGTGAGGAGTCAGTACAGAAGGAACTACTGAAGGCAGCAGTGACCTTCAGTGGAGGGAAATAATCAGTTTAAGAAAAACTTGAAGGGAGCTAAGGGAATAAAATATTTTATTTTCCTCTCACTCTTTAAATGTGGGGGTGGTGGACGGGACTTCCCAGTGGCCTAAGTCAATGGGCAATCAGAGAACAGGGGTACCAGTATTGTTATTCATATAAATGAGCAGGGTGGAGAAACGTGAAAGGGTATATGGAGGGGCAAAAGGAAGATTATCTAGTACATGGCACATAAAGATGCTCTGTATATAGATGTAGTAACTACCCATTTTCCAGGAATATACATATATCTTCATTAGTCATTAAAATGTGAGACGATGCCCCTGATTTGTAATGACTCTTTTATATTATTACCTAGGATCACCTGAACTTAATGAATATGTTACAAATGACTTTTTATACTTTCAAAGTAAATATATAATCCAGATACTAAGATATTAAAATGGTTATGTTGTAATTCTTGATTTGGACAAAAAACAAAAAATCTTCACAGTATTATAGGCTTGCCAAATTCCATTTAGAACAAACATCAGAAATGGTGCTTCAAAAATAGTAATAATAAAAAGAAGAGAATGAATCTACTTTAAAGGAATTGCAGATCAAGGATGTATGTGGTCTGTAAAGAGCAAGGGCATGCTTGTAATTTTGGAGTCAGGCACTGGTTTCAGAGACTCTTAGAAATATTGATATTATAATGATGACAAAGAACCTTTTATAAGGACCTAATACACCTGGAAAACATACCAGATTTACCTGACCTATATATTGTCATTAACCAGATTATCCTTTATCTACACAAAAGAGACTTAAAACTTCTTTGTGCTTTCAGTCATGATTTAGAGAAAGTTTTTTTTTTTTTTTTTAAAGATTTTATTTCTTTATGAATACAAGAACTGGTGTGTGGTCCAGACGTGCAGGGGTGGGGGTGGGGGGGGTAAGAGGATTCTCCACAGAGTGGGGAGCAGAACAGGCAGATCTATTGAAATACAATGCTGAGGGAGCAGTAGGTGAGTCAGGAGAGGTCTACTATGCCCTCTGGGTTAGTTCCCTGTTCCAGAATCGAACTCAGGCTGCAGTGGCTGGCAGTACTTTTGTAGAGGTGAGCCTTTAACCCCTGTACCACTAGGGAGGCCCATAGAGAAAGTTTTAATGCCTACCTGAGTCAAAGTGATCCTTCTCCAGGGTACTGAGAGATTCTGTCAAGTCTATAGACTTACTAACTTCTAGCTTAGTAGATTCTTTCTCAGGATCTCCTTCACCTTCTTCAGTAATCCATAGTTCTCTAGTAAATATGTCATAATCAGGCTGTCTTCTAAAATCATCATAGTCTTTCTTTAGGCGGCTCCTGAAATAAAATGTCCATTGTAACAAAATAACACACACATATTAAACTCTTGGAAGCTAAATTAAATATTAACATTTTAAAGTATGTATCAAAATATTTTCAATTAAATCACTGAAAACTATGTTTTAATCTCAAGTATGTCTAAGGTGCTTACTAAATCTTGCTAATAATTATGGTTCAAGATGACAAAACACAGATTGTAGGCATAAGAAATATAAAAGGATTTTATCTGCAATTTCAGAATTAAGTATTTGAACATATTACCTATTTGTCATTCTAAAGGCTGCTGTTAGATTTTTTTTAAAAAGCTTCTTTCAAGAAAGAGAAACATATCGAATGGTTTCACTTATAACCATTAATATAGGGGAATATAGGGGAGCCAAAGAAGAATGCGACATTCAGCAGGGAAGGGGGAGGGTAAGGGCTCAAGATGGGGGAAGAGGGAAGCACGGGGGACTATGGTGATGGCTTCACGGATGAACAGGTGGTGGGTAACCTATGGGGAACACACAATAATGTAAAAGATATGAATAACAAAAATTAAAAAAAAAGTTTCTTAGTTTCTTTCAAGTTGCACTGACAGAAATATGTTTGAGAATCTTAAATTACTGATTATAATATATTTAAAATATTTAAAAAAAATAAAAAACTCTAAATAAAAATACTTTTTTTTTTACAGCATAATAAACAAAAAATCCAGCCTTTAATCCTGAGAGTAATGCTGTCTAAACTTTTGACTCTTGCTAGAAATTTTTATTTAAATAAAGGGAAGGAAGCTGGAAGGTAATCTTTCAAAGATTCTTTCCACATAAAAACATAACAGTCTACATGAAACTATGGGAAGATGGAAACATTTCTAAATGATTATATGATATTTTAAAGATTCTTTCTTATACCTTTTGCTTTCAAATTAATTTCTCTATTCTATCTCCAACCCTTACCCTTAAATTTTTTGTTTGTTTAAAAAATCTGACTGTATGTTTTGCAATTTATTTTTGCTACAAATTCCTATTTGCATATACTGGGGCTTAAGTCTCATCTCTGTCATTTAAAGATGTACTAAGATTTTGGGCAAATTCCTTAACCTTTCTAAGCATCAGTTTACATATATGTACAATATATGTAAATAATACATGACAATAATAGTCCTTACCTAATAGTGTATGCCACTTAAATATTCAACAAATGAAAGTTAATAATTACTCTCACTTTGTCTGAAATTATTTTTTTTCTTCCAAAGATTTATTTATGCACACAATAACTGTTGAGAGGATTCACCAGAGACAGGGCGGGGAGCAGAACAGGCGGATCAACTGAAGTACACTGCTGAGGGGAGCAGCAGGCAAGGCAGGAAAGGTCCGCGGCACCATGTGGGAAGCTCCCTGGCCAGGGATTGAACTCGCGCTGTAGTGGCTGCGGACAGCCCTGTAAGCTGAGTCTTATCCCGTTGCACCACTAGGGAGTCCAGTTTGAAATTATTGCTTAAATTTTATGGAGCAGATGAGGGCAGTTAAGACACTAGAATGGATTAACAAAGGGTAACAGTAAAATGAATCCTTTTCGTTAAGATTAGAATGGAGAAATATCTACATGGGGGCAGAATGACATTCCATTCTTTTCAGTCTTAGCTAATGACTTAGTTTTTTATTTCTGGGAAAATGGAAGTAAGCAGACAAGAACATCTATTACATATCCCTTCTTCTGTTTAAGTGGAGGGGTTAGCTTAGATAGACGATAGAGAATATGAATACAAATGAAAGTCTAAGTGACAAAAGAGTATGTGAAATTTCTAGTTGCTTAATTTTCCCTGAAATAAGAAGCAAGGTCTTTAACTTCTTTTTATGACACCACCTTTCTCTTGGTTATCTTCTTATCTTACACAACATTCCTTTTTTAATATATTCTTCTTAGTTCTACTCATCTCCACCATCTCTAAATATTGGCCTTCCTGAAACTCAAACTCTCTTCGTCTATGCTCACACACTAGGTGATTTCTAGAAATCTCATGGCTTAAATATAATCTTTAATTGATAACTTCCAAATTTATATCTCTAGCCTGGTTTTTCCCTTGAACTGGGACGCAGATACTAAATTGCTTTCTCAGTAACTCCAATTAGGTATCTAAGGACCATCTAACTTAACAGGTTGAAATTCAAACTGCTTAAACTCTCACCTTCCCCCAATCTGGTTCTCCTTAAGTTTCCCCTATTCAAGTTCTACCAATCCAACTTTCAAGAAACATCCAGAATACTGGTATCCAGAATATAGTATTGTCTTCTTAGGCACTACTACCCTGGCTAAAGTTGCTTAATTTTTTGCCTGGATTATTAATACAGTATAACCGATTTCCCTGTTTTCACCTCTGACCCATTAATTTCAACACAGCAGAGCAAGTGCTTTAAATCAAGTTAAGATCATGTCCTTCCTCTGCTTAAAACCCTTAAATGGTGTCTTATCTCACTGGAGCAAAAAGTAAAAATCTTGAAAGACCTATACGAACGTTCTGGTTACCTTTCCCTATCTGTTTTTTTAAACTCACTAAACTCTGGTTACCTCTGCATTTGTCTAAATGCCAAACATGTCTCCAACCTTAGGGTTCTGTTTCATTTCCCTCAGATATTTACTTGGTTTGTCCCTTCATTTCCTTCAGATATTTGTTCAAACATTAAATCATCAGGAAACTTTCCCTGACAACTGGTAAAAGAGCAATCATCATCTCCTACAAATGACTTGTTTGCTATTCTCCTTACCTTGCTTTATTTTTCTTCACAGCTCTTATTACTATCTGACATGAATTTGTCTGTTTCTTCTATAAGAATGTAAGCCACAGTTAAAGTTAGAAATCAGTAACAGAAGGGTAACTAAAATTCACCAAGTGTGAAAATTAACAAAACATTCTTAAACAAACACTGGAAGAAAGAACAAATCATAAAGGAAATTGGAAAATACTTCATAGAAACGAAAATACAACATGCCAAAACTTAGAGGATACAGTGAACAGTGTGCTAAGGGGGAAAATTATAGCTGTAAACGTTTACATTAAAAAATAAGAAAGATTTTGAAGCAGTGATCTACCTTCATAAGGAAATAGAAAAAGAAAATCAACCAAACCCAAAGCAGTCAGAGGAGATAAAGATCTGATCAGAAATCAATGAAATAGAGTAGAAAACAACAGTGAAAAAATCAATGAAATCAAGTTTGTTTTTTGAAAGGATCAACAATATTGACAGATCTTCAGCAAGATGGACTAATAAAAAAAGAGGTAAGACTCAAATTTCAAATTACCAAAATCACAAATGAAATGTAAGGAAATTACTTCTGATTCTAAACAAATAAAAAGGATTATAGGAGGACTACGAATAATTTTTTTAAAAAGATTTATTTATTTATACGTACAAGCTGGGGTACAGGCTAGAGGCGTGGGGCGGCGAGAGGGTTCACCAGAGACAGAGTGGGGAGCAGAACAGGCAGATCAGAAATACACTGCTGAGGGGAGCAGTGGGTGAGGCAGGAGAGGTCTGCCGCACCAGGTGGGATTCTCCCCGGCTGGGCATCAAACTCGCATCGCTGCTGCCGACAGCTCCACAGCGCAGCGCTTAACCGCTGCACCACCAGGGAGGCCCGGACTACAAATAATTATATGTTGACCAATTAAATATCCTGGATGAAATGGACAAATTTCTAGGAACATAAAATTTACCAAGATTAAATCACCAGAAAATAAAATAGATACAAAACTAGTAAAGCAATAATCAATCAAAATCTCTCAACAAAGAGACCTTAAGGTTTCACTAGTGAATTCTACCAAGCATTCTCAACTTTTTCAAAAATTTGAGGAGGAAGAAATACTATTCTTTGAGTCCAGAAATACCCTCATACCACTAGATCAGACCAAGACACTACAAGAAAGCTATAGACCAATATTTCTCATAAACACTGATGCAATATATCCTCAACAAAATATAAACAAACTGAATTCAGAAGCATATTAAAAGGATTCCTCATTCAATGAGGAAAGGACAGTCTTTTCAGCTACTAGTATTAGGAGAAAATATTTGCAAATCACATTATCTAATAAGGGATTAATATCTAAAATATATAAAGAATTTCTAAAACTCAATAATAAAAATAAACCAAACAAGCCGATTCACAAATAGGCAAAAGACCTGAGTATTTCTCCATAGATATACAAATGTCAACAAGCATATGAAAAAGCAATGTTACTAAGCATTAGGAAGTACAAATCAAAACTACAATGATATCCTACCTCATAACCATTAGAATGGCTAATATTTAAGAAAATATACCACATGTTGGTGAGATGTGGAAAGGTCAGAAATCTTGTGCACTGTTGGTGGAAATGTAATATTTTACAGTCACTATGGAAAATAGTGAGGAACAGTGGCTCCTCAAAAGTAAAAATGTAAGAGTTACCATTAACCCAGCAATTTCACTTCTGGTATATACCCAAAAAATTAAAAGCAAGAATTTGAAAGAGACATTTATAAACCATGTTTATAAAGCAGCACTTATTCAGTATAGCTGAAACATCAAAGTCACCCAAATTTTCATGGATGGAGGACTGGAAAAGTAAAATTATGACATATATATAGGATGGAATATTATTCAGCCTCTTGAAGGAAATTCTGACATATGCTGCAACATGGATAAACCTTAGGAATATTATGCCAAGTGAAATAAATCAGTCACAAAAACTATTACATTATTCCACTTACATGAAGTATTTATTTATGCCTTTTTTACATGAAGTATTTAGAGTAATGAAAACACACTAAAGGTATGGGGGGAAGAGTAGGGAATTATTATTTAATAGATTCAATTTAATAGTTTCAATTCTATAAGATGAAAAGAGTGCTGGAGATGATGGGTAATTGTAACACAACATATTGAATATATTTAATATAACTGAAATGCATACTTAAAACTGTGTTAAGATTATAAATTTGGTTTGTCCATCTTACCACAATGAAATGAAAACAGGAAAAAAAGGCACGTAAGTCACGGAGGAGGGGTTTTGTTTTTCAACTATTTTCTCGGGGTTTAGGGAGTGCTTTACACATAGTAGACACTCAAAAATATCTGTTGCATTACAAATCAGTGGAAAACTACTAAATAATTGCAGAACATCTTTTCATAATCCTAAATTAAGAGCCCTGAAATAACTAAAATAGATCATAAAGTTTGAATTACCTGTTTCTTTGAAAAGCTTTCATTAACTTTGGTTCCCATGGCAGCAATTCATTTAAAAGGCGTATCAATGTACTATGCAACTCTCTCACAGCTTGCCTCCGATGATACCACTTGCCCTAAAAACACAATTTTGAAAGTAAATCCCTTAGACTCACTAAAAAAGTCTAAAATGAATGTCAAGCCTTATTTTCTGAGTATAAAAGAAAACACCAACACCCACAAATAAGTATCTCTTTTTCAGAAGGCTGAAGAAAGGGGGAAATATCCTGTAATAAATTTTATTTGATTTAGATTCCCAATTCAACAGGAGAAATCTAGAATCTATTTACTCAAACAAGGAAACAAAAAATTAAGCAAGTTTTAACTTGGATCAACTGTATATATACTAATGAATCACTTACAAATACATGTAGCGACACAAACATTTTTATAAATGTATTAAATATGTAAATGATTATCACTCTCTGTAAAGGTTTTATTTTTCTACAGTGGGTAGGAGTATTGTTATTATATAAAAAAGTAGTTTTACAGCAAACTTCCTTATGAAGTTTTACAATGATTTTATTTAAAAATATTTCAGCACAGAAAGCAAACAAGTGGTTATCATTTTCAATACAATAATGCTACACTAAGTTAATTATTATTGACACCTACTCTATTTGTTAAGTATTATCCTAAGTATTTCATTCATTTACGAGGAGGGGGAGGATAGAAGATGGGGAGAGGAAGGGATGGAGAGGGAGGAGATGTTGCTGAGCATGAGAGTATGCACATACTTTAACAGCTATGGAAACCCTTCTGAGGTGTGTGCATTTTTAGTCCCACTTAATAAATGAAACTGAGTCAGAGACTGACTTCATAAGGTCTGTAATGAACTTAGATCTGCCTGATGGTGAATTCCAAGTTCTTAGAACCATAGCAAAAATTAAAACTTAGAACTCCTAAAAACTATCACAAAAATTTTATTTGATATAGGTTATAAGACCTCTAGTAAAGATACACCTCACTAGTACCCATAAAATTATCTGAATACCATAAGAAGTATAAGGGTATAGAAGTTATATTTCAGTCTAGCAAATTCAGACTTTTCCACAATATTAGCACACATGTATCAACATTACCATCACCACCATGATCACAGTATCATCACCGTCATTTACTGTTATATAATCATGTATTTTTTTTGGATACAGTTTGAGATATAATTCATATACCATACAGTATACAGGTTTTCTTTCTTTTATAACTTCTTTTACAATAAAAGACACACAATAACAAATGCTGTGTATCACATTTAATATGCATAAAATTAGACTTCATTCTAAAACAAGAGTCAATTTACACATGTATAGAGCATGATGGCTGAAAACCTACTGCTTCTTAGAGTAAAATGCATTGTAAATTAAGCATAAATTTCCAGATACAGATATGTAGATATATCTACATATCCTATCTGTATCTATATTATCTGTCTCCTTCAACATATTGGGCCTTTTTCAGTCACATAAAAACCTACATGACTAATAGTATAGTTCCTACTTTCCCAAAACTTTGTGCTTTAAATCAACAGGGTGTTTATCCATGTAAAGATAAACATTTCCAACACCGAGGCTTTTATATCTTAGAAGAATTGATTATTAGAAGAGAAGGAATTATGGGGGATTACATATGTAGGTGCACAAAATTAATATGGAACCTAGGCGCACTGATTTTTGTGTCTGCTTATAACAAATCATAGTATTATGAAAAAATTTCAAGAAAAGTGTTTTTTTTTTTCATTTAATATACTAACCTGGACAGACCTCTTGTCAAATGTTTTATGAAAGTATACACAGGACCTAACTTAACAGTTAGTTATACTTCAAAAGTTTACTTCTCTTGAAATGTTAGGAGATAGTATAAAGTATTCTAAACTATGACAAACAAAACTATTAAACGATAAACAATAAAAATGAACATGAAGTAACTTTCATCTTGGGAAATCTAATTGAAGAAGATGGAAAGGCAGAATGATAGCCATGCTAACCTCTTTGTGGAACAAGGTAGGGTTTTGTTTCAATAAAAAATTGAAGATCAGTAGATGGAGATTCTTCCCTTTAATAATGTACATCAACAACATTATTTTTCTTCTCATCTACTATTTGGCTCAAAAACCAAATGACGAGAGTATAAGTAAATTTATCCTAAAGAGAGTAGAAAGAGGAAAGATAAGGAAAGGTGTGAGGTGAAGGTATGGAGAATATCCTTTTTGTGGTATAACTGGAAATGGGTAAGGAGCAGCACCATGCATCTGGAATCCTTTTTAACTGAGGGTTTTACGGGGAAGAATGACAGATGCAGGTAACCTGGGCAGTATGGTTGCTGTGTGAACTAGTGTGGTTGTGATGGCGTAGGGAATGCAGAAGAACCAGCATTGTTATTGAACCTTAGGGCTAAGTAGATAAGGCACAGAAAAGGAGACTGTATAGTTAATGCTGTTATTTCAAAATATTTTGTATCACTACTAAATCACAACTTTGACTTTTGTAGAAAAGAAGGTAAAAAAGAATAGGAAGATTTTACCATTTGGTTTGATTTTGGTTACTAAGTTTTAATTAATACACTGCCCAGAAAACAGTGACTTAATTAGGTCAATATATACAGTGAAGGGGTCATAAAGGAGAAGAGATTTCTAACTTTCAGGTAAGTCTGTTTCATCTGCTGATCTGTTGGAAATTAAGTCACAGGGCTTTCTAATTTTATGTATGTATTTTGGCTATATTCCCTTTCTTTCTATGGCACAATCTCAATTTTATGTGGCATATGGAGTAATGATGGTAGAAAATGCCTATTTAACCATTCTGTATTTGGAAAAAAAATGAAAATCTATTATTCTAGAAACAGAAAGTAAAGGCTGGTAAAATGCTTTGACTAGAAAATACATATAAAGACTACAATAACCTCAAGAAAGGGCATCTCCATACCCTGGAGTATGTGTGTCCACTGTTTTTATGTTGATCAAAAAGGGCATAACTTGAAAAAAAGCTGAGAATCACTGCTCTCAAACTAGTATTTGAGGTAAGGTGCTGTAACCAACTAGACAATAAAAGGGAAACACTGCTTCTTACATTTATCATCTTCTTTGGTCAATACAAACCAAATGGAATTAAAATAACATGTCCCTTTCTACCTACCTAGTGATTGTCTACCTAGCATATTTGAAGCAGGAAGAGATAGTAACAGTTTGACTGGATCTAATAGAAACACCTATTTAAAAATACTACCTCACACCCTGCAAAAAAGTCAACTCAAAATGGATAAAGGACCTGGATGTAAGACCTGAAACCATAAAATGTATAGAAGAAAATATAGGCAGAACTCTACACGACATACATCTCAGCAAAATCTTGAAAGACTCATCCCTCAAAGCAAAGGAAGTGAAAGACAAGATAAACAGATGGGATTACATCAAAATAAAAAGCTTCTGTACAGCAAAACAGACATTAACCAAAACTAACAGACATCCTACCAACTGGGAAAAGATTTTTGCACACAATACATCTGATAAAGGACTGATAACAAAAATTTACAAGGAACTCACACAATTCAACAAAAACAAAGCCAACAACCCAGTCAAAAAATGGGCAGAAGAGCTCAAAAGGCACTTCTCCAAAGAAGAAAAGCAAATGGCCAACAGATACATGAAAAAATGCTCAACATCAC